>JAVDBV010075913.1:0-24966 GCA_032619315.1 Piper longum
AGCAGTTGATCGATAAGACAAATGACATGGATATGGAAATGTGGCCAAATATAGGGGAGAGGTCTGATTATTGTTCCAACAGCGATGACAATGCACATTTTCAAGAAGAAGACGTAGATGAACCTAGATTACTGATAGGAATGGAGTTTCCTTCAGGTGTTGAGTTGAGAAGAACTGTAGAGGAATTTGCAATAAAAAATGGGTTTGATTTGAAGAGAAAAAAAAATGAAGCTCATAGATATACGGTGGAATGTGCTGCAAGTGGATGTGGTTGGAGATTGCATGCTTCAGTTTTGAAGGATAAACACACATTTTGTATTAAGACACTAAGAGCAGAGCATACTTGTGTACGAGTCGAGCGGAATCGTACAGCCAATGCGAAATGGATTGCAACGAAAATAGAAGAAAAAGTACGAGAAGATCGAGATTTGAAGCTTAAAACAATTCAAAATGATATGTGGAGAGTTTATAATATTTTTGTATCAATGCAATCAGTTTATAGGGCGAAAAGAAAGGCATTAGCAAAAATAGATGGATGTATTGATGCTCAATATCATAAGTTGCGCAATTATTGTGCAGCATTGCATCAAACAAACCCGGGAACTAGGGCATTGATTAGTGTTGAAAGACCACTTCCATACTCACCTTTAACTTTCAAGAGGCTATTTGTATGTTTTGATGCATGTAAGAAGGGATTTTTAGTTGGTTGTCGCCCTCTAATTGGACTTGATGGGTGTCACTTAAGTGGTCCAAAGAAAGGTATTTTGCTAGCTGCTGTCGGACAAGATGGAAATAATGGATTATATCCTATCGCATTCGCCGTCGTTGAATCAGAAAATGCAGACAGTTGGACTTGGTTTCTTCGACAACTTCTAATGTCAATTGGTCCCGTAGAAGAACATGGTTGGACTTTTATGTCAGATAGGCAAAAGGTATACTTTTATTTTGACGTTCATTCATTTACATGGTTTATTTATATGCTTTAATACATTTTTTTGCTTTTGCCATATAGGGACTTTTGTCGGCTTTTGAAGAACCCATCCCAACAGCTGATCATAGGTTTTGTTGTCGCCATTTATATGAAAACTTCAAGAAAAAGCACTCGGGTAGAGCATTGAGGAGTAGATTTTGGTTAGCTGCGCGAAGTTGCAATCGAGCTGAATTTGATCTTCATATGGCTACCATAAAGAAGATAATACCTACGGCTTATGGTTTTTTAGAGAGTATTCCTTCGTCATCTTGGTCACGACATGCATTTAGCCCTCGTGTGAAGAATGTTGCTTTGGTGAATAACTTCTCAGAATCATTTAACAACATGGTATTGCAAGCACGGGAGAGGCCTATAATTAGCTTAGCTTAAACAATTCATAAGATGTGCATGAAAACGATTGGACAAAGGGCAAATAAAAATTTTGGTGAGAGAGCTATTACTTGTCCAAATATAGTAAAGAAGCTTAAACTTGTTATGGGTGATGCTCTAATGGTGAATTTAATTCCAAGTGGTGATGGTTATTTCGAGTGTAGACAGTTGGACAAGATATATGTTGTTTCATTAAAGGATAAAACATGCTCATGTCGTGAATGGTTACTTTCAGGTTTACCATGTAAGCACGCCATGACTGCCATAATGTTTTACAGAAAAAATATGGAAGAGTTTTGTGATGAAGCATTTTCAGTTGCACATTATAAGAAAACATATGATTATGTAATTCATCCAATAATAGATGAATCTGAGTGGCCAGAAGTAGAGGGGAATATAGTACACCCTCCCATAGTAAGAAATCAAACAGGGAGACCTCGAAAGGCTAGGAGAAAAGAAAAAGATGAAAAGCGTCGAAATGGTTGCACTATATATTAAATTTATTTTTCACAACTACCACTACAATATTAACATTTTTCCTTTGTTTTTTTTTAAATTTCAGATGATGTGCCCCGACCACATGGGAGAGCATTGAATGAAGAGATCTGATGTGAAAGCTCTTAGATGTGAATGTTTGTTGTATATAGAAAATCATTTGGAGATTGTAATCTTTTGCTCTCAGATCAAATCCATGTTTGAGCTGTCTTTGAATTGTTAATCTTTTGCTCATTTTTGGGCTTTTTTTACCTTTAGAGTCATCACTTCTCATTATTAGAAGAATGAAATTTACTGGGATTTAGAACAAGGCCATGTTGCATGCTGATCATATTGCACGCTCACTCAGGGACACCATTTCAGAACATCCTTGTGGCTACTTATGTAAAGTGTGGGAATATGCAAGATTCATACAGTGTATTCAAAGCTACGGAGCACAACGATGTTGTATCTTGGAATTCACTCATTTATGGATATGGAATCAATGGAAATGGAAGAGCTGCACTTGCTCTCTTCCATGAAATGCAAAAACAAGGAAAGAACCAGATAGTGTGAGTTATCTTTGTGTGTTGAATACTTGCAGTCATTCGGGAATAGTATTTTTTCCACAAAAGGAACTCATTCACAAAGTAATTGTGAATGTTACAGATATGGAAAAGAGAACTTAACCAGCAACTTATTATACCATTCAAAATGGATACAAGAATATTGTTCACACAAAGGAACTCATCTACAAAGCAGTTCTGAATGTTACAAATGGAAAATAGCATTTACACAAAGGGGCTCATTCACAAAGCAATTTTGAATGTTACAAATATAAAAAATAAAGGGCATTTACGCAAGAACTAACGGAGTTGATAAGAAAGGTGTTAAGTGATGAGTTTTGAAGGAGAGGGGTGTCAAGTAATGTTTTGGTTTGATTGAGGGGTGTTAAGTGATGTTTTCTCTAAAAAAAATTTATCTAATCATGTACATGAGAGAAAATAAAAGAAAAACTAATTTCATTTTATTTTTTTTATTTTTTCTTTCTCACATCCACTTTCTCTTTCTTTCTAACTATCCAAATAGATCATCCAAATTGACAGGAATGAAACTTCCCTCTATTTGGGCTTAGTTTCTCTGCACTTAAAAAAATATTAATGGGCTTTGCTCATCTTGTTGCATTCTAGAACGTCATATTTTGTAAATGCGGTGCCTTGAATGGGTGGGCACCTATGATTGAATGAAAAGCCCTGCAACACTAACCAAGATTTCCGTGACGTAGCCATCAATCAGGTTCTATCTTCTTTTAATTTTTTTAGTAATTTTAAAATTTTAAATATTTTTTAACGAAATTTTAACAAAATCTTATCTAGAAAAAGCAAAATTTGAATGATAGTTATGGGCGACACCGATATCAAGAGAGGAGATTTTCATCCCTTCAATATAAGGGTACTGTCACATTAGTTTATATCTTGGCTTGAAAGCAATGGAATTCATTC
Source organism: Piper longum (assembly GCA_032619315.1). Lineage (NCBI taxonomy): Eukaryota > Viridiplantae > Streptophyta > Magnoliopsida > Piperales > Piperaceae > Piper > Piper longum. The sequence goes on from JAVDBV010075913.1 coordinate 3,337, forward strand.
GAAAAATTTTATAATTAATAAAATCCCTTCTTTAAAAGTCGTTAAATATAATTTTTTATAATAATAATAATAATAATAATCAAAACAAAATAGTTGCCGGGTATTTGCTAGATTGCAGTCTCTCCGAGCTGCAACTGCTCCTAAATGAATACACGCATTAAACAAAGTTAGCAAACTCCCAGCTTTGACATGTTTCCAGACGCTAGAGTTTATCCCCAGGTATGCATGTGGTAACATCACTAATAATTTAATAAGAAACAGATATTTGATAGAAAGAAGAAGATAAAGATGATTCATAGGATTGAAGGGGACATATATCTATGAAAGAAAGAAGAAACAAGTATGGGCAACTAAAACGGTCTCTTTGATTGAATGCAAAGGAAGGGAGCAGTGGTGAGCATATCAGATATAGGTTGACAAGGGGTGGGGACATTGAGCTGGAAAGAAGAGGAATTATTGTCAAGGGAGATGAATATGAACTTATTATGTCATGAAAGGTAGGCTCCAGAAACAGTTGGCCTTCACATAGCGCCTGTCCTTCATTCACCTCTCCACGACAACCTTAGCATCACTATTTTTTACTTTAGCTCTTAATATCGTACCGATATTATTATCAAATTGATAATTATAGACTTTTTTCATGTTTAATCGGATGTCTTGAAGAGACTATTTACATGTTTTAGAAAAAAAAAAAGATTTCATATAGGCTAATCCAGCAATCAAAAAAATTTATTTTTGTTCAACACTTCAAATTGGTAAGAAGTCATAAAATTTTAATATTGGGTTAGTCTTATATCGATTATAAATAAGGTTATTAATTTGTATATAAATTAATGAAAAAATTTTATTACTTAAATCAATTTTTAGATTAAGAAAAAATTGTAATATTTGGTACAAGTCTCTTTTAATTATTTAAAGTCCATTTTAAGGGCCCAAAAGAATTTTAAAAATATGTAAGCTTAAGTGTTTGCCTATGAAGTCTAAGTATGAGTTTCAAAGATTTCTATGTCGATTGTGAAAGTCTAAGTTCTCTTGATTTAAGAAGAATTTATTAGATAATGATATGTGGGTTCTATCTAATAAAGGGGGGATTATTAGACAATAATAATTTTTATATGTTTAGTGTATAAAAGGGATTTTTTTGGGTTAACCTCATATTGGTGGTGAATTAGGTTAGTAACTTGCATATAAGCTAATTAAAACATAATTCCTTAAATTAATTTTTCTATTTAAACTAATTTTTTGATTAAAAAAAGTTTATGACATATGCTCCAGTTGCTTAAAATCCCTTTTGAGGACCCAAATGGCTAACATTTGAAGATCATTTCCTACCCTTTTGACTATGGTCATCTCCTTAGTTTCATTATTTTTTACTTTAATTTTTAATAAAGTACTTGTTGCAATTATAGAAAGAAAAAGATCCCTAATTTCGACGTCAATTTTTCTAAAGAATGTGGATGACAATGAATAGGAATAAAAATAATAAGCACTTGTTATTATTATTAAATTGATAAAAAAAAATATTAATTGTCTACATATTTTAAATAAAAATTCATATAAGTTAGCGGATTGATCAAAAATTTATTCCGTTGGATCAATAAATGTTGTTCACTCATCAAGGTTTTGAACTGTTTAACTAGGGAACTTACAAAATTGCCTTATTTAAGTTTTACGTGGCTTGTACTGGCCAACTGAAAATAGACCTGCATGCAATCTAACCAATGATAAAATCAAATAATTTAATTTATTTCTCTCAAATTTATATTTAAAATGGAACATTGAATAAATTTTATAAGGGTTTTGGATGAAAATTTTGGTTGCATTTATAATTTATAATTTAAGTTTATAGTACAAGATTTGTCCTTGTTACGCGGTATATACCGTCAAACCACTAGTCAAAATTGCATGTATATATTCGTGCGTGTTGAGAACAGTGATTATTATTGTAGCTTAATTGAAATTTAGCAATATGGCGTTTTCAAAAAATCATTTGAAAACTTAAAAGAAATCCTTCTCTTTTTTAATCATTTATAGGGAAACATCCTTTTACAATCTTAAATGTTTTTATAATAAAGATGACAATCATGTTAAATTGAATTGATTCTTTGCTTTTCAATTGGCAAGCACTGTTGAAAATTAATTTAAACTAGGAAAGATGTGATGTCACATGTGACTTATAATATAGATAAATTTTAATTTTATATATAAACTCTCATTTAATAATAAGATATACTATAATAATTGAATATCTTAGATATATATTATAATTGACTTTAAACATAAATATTAATTGAATTAAAAAATAAATTATAATAATATATTTTTTATTGTAATATTTATTTTTAAGGCAAGTAAATTGAGTCTAATTGTTAGAAATTAGAAATTAATGTTATAAAAGTTTGAACTCGAGACCCATGTAACGCGAGACCCATGTAATAAAAAATATTATTATTATTATTATTTTATTAAAGGGTAAAAATTAATGTTAGTCAGATTCGAACCAGTGACCCATTCGAGTGGGACATACTATTATTATTATTATTTATATTCTTATTGATTAAGTCTCCTACTTGTAATCATTAGTTAGTATTAATTTCCTCTTTTATTAATAAAAGAAGATTGTGTGCAAAATTTATTGTGTTATATCACACACTATTATATGATCACTTTTTGTGATTTACCTTTTGAATGCATTTCCAATTAGGGTGCTCATTTTAAGTTTTGAAGAGAAACAATATTTATAGGATTGTCAATTTCAAAGGCTATAAAAGCAAACTCCTAGACAAATTAGTCCAAATAAAAAAGTCGATACTAATGTTTTACAGTGTGAAATTAGTTATCTTATATATTGCAGTTATTAAAGATTTAATTAAGTTAGTTCTTGGCTGCATATGGTGGAAATAATTAACTCAAATTATGCATGAGATTATCATCAACTTAAAACTTATCCGCAAATGATCAATTAATTAAATGGACCAACAACTTATTAAATATTAGCCATTATTAGAACATATAAGAAGGATCACACCTAAGGTTAATTAAATTATTACTTTCTCAGAATAAATTAACAGATATATTGTTATAAAAAGCTTTTAACAAAGCCAAACTTTTTCATTTGCCTCTGTTTAGAGACACTCAAGGAAGGCTCACCCAATTACAACTCAACACACAAGGTAACGTCATAATGTTAATAATTTTTATTTATAAGGTGCCCTTCCCTAAGTTCCTAAAACTTTTATTCTTTTGGCAAAAAGAAACAACTTTTTATTTGTAAGTTTAGCATTACCCTTCCTGGCACTTGGCCCCTCGTTGTACTATGGTTGGGATTGACATGTCAATATGCATGCAAATAATAAGAGGAAGGGCTTTCACAAACGACAGCCATCAAAATAGTGATTTATCATATTCAAGTTTTTATTTTTATTTTATATTAAAATTATTATGATGAATTTCTTCTTCATTTCAACATAATTGTACTTGCAAAATTAAATCTAAAAGTTCATTTTTATTATTTCCAACTTTTAATTAAAATATACTGCATATGAAGTTAAGAGTAGGGGTATCTTTACGTCCCTATTAGTTAGTAAAATAGTAAAATTTTCTTACTCCTAACTTAAAAAAACTATCAAGTATATCTTTTTAAAATTTTTTAAAGCTTGATTAAAGTTGATTTAGTATGGTACTCCATTCAAAAAACTTAAAGACTTAAAGTTCAACTCAATGTCCAATGTGTGGTGCATAAGATTAGCCTACTTTACTTGGTTTAACTCAAAGCTCAATATTGTATGAAAATGTTTTTATCTATATTTTATTTAATTTCATTATATACAATTAATTAAATTATAAAAAAATTAGTATATAATAATAAAAAATATATTTTATACATAATTATATCAATTTGAGATTTTTTATTATAAATTAAAATTTAGTATAAACTATATGAATGAAAAAATAAAAGTAAATATGAATCAAGCCCGATAAAAATCAATTCAAATTCAAAATAATTTGGGTATATATTAGTTCGATTTGGACTAGAAGTTGAACGAGTGGATTTTAAGTTAAGTAAAATTCAGCTCAGCTCTCTTGGTAGACAACCCTATTTATAATTACCCAATTAATTTAATTTGAGAATTATTTTTGTAACTTAGAGCTATAAAAAGAGGCATTTGACAGATTTTAAATTAATAATATATTTAGATAGTATTTTTTATGCCATATAATTTGGACACAATATTTTCAGGGAAGCATAAGATTATACAGCGAATAAAAAGCCTGAAAACAAAATGAAATAAATAAAGAGCCCATATCCAGAAATTGCCAACTTTAAAACTATTATAATATAAGTGGGCCCTTCTGGGCCCATCAGTCATAAAGTATATATCTTCCAGCAACGTCCGCGATAACTGATTAGAAAAAAAGTCCGCACTCCGGCAATCGACTTTTGCTACCTCTAAACTAAAATCGAACCGTCCATTATTACGAACCGAGCTCCCATCGACAGCTGATACAGAATCTACCATCCACCGACGGGCGTACATTACAGATGGCCCAACTTATCAACGGCGGTCGGGCGTACAAGCCGACGAAGAAACGAAGCGATAATTCGATCACTCTTCCACTCTCCTCACTCCCCCCCATCCGCCCAAGAACCCTCTTCCCAAATTGTTCTTCCCCAAATTTCACCCCAGATCTTCCCTTATCTCTCCAAATTCTTGGCTGAATTTTGGATCCCATTGTTTGAGGTATTTTTCCGTGATTTTTTTGATGCATATTCGGCTGTGCTTGGTGAAGAATTTGTGGTGTAGGGGATCAGATGTTGGTTTGGAATATTATTGGTGGTTTGATCAGTGTATGTGTTTGTTTTGTCTGGTGGTGTTCTTTAACTTGTGGGTTTAGTTTCTCTGGTTAGAATGTAACTGTGTATTTGGCTTGACTTTGTACTGGAGCAGGATCATACAGCTATCCTGAATGTTATACTGTTAGATAAATGCTAGTGTTATGTATGTCGAAATTCGATTGTCAGATTTTGTGTTGTTGGATTTTCACTTTTTGTGTTGATGCTTAATCTTTGTAACGCTGTGTTCATGTTGGGAGTGATTTTCTAGTTTTTTCCTGGTGTGGATTATGTGGTGCTTTTCTCAGTAAAAGTGTGTGTGTGTGTGTGTCTGTGTTTAGTTTTGTCTGGTGGTGTTTTTGAACTAGTGAGGTTAATTTATCTTCTTAGATTGTCACTGTGTTTGTAGTTTGGTTTTGTGAATGAACAGGATTATGCACTTGTTTCGAATGTTATCCTGTTAGAGAAATATTGGCATGTCTGTAAAAATTAAGTGTTAGATTTTTTTATGTTGGATTTTCACTTTTTGTGTTAATCCTTAATCTTTGTGTAATGAGTACAGATTGCGGTTGGATAGGGGATAACTTGTGTTTGATTAGCCTTGAAGTTTATGCGTCTTTGGAGCAGGTGCATTGCATTTGGCCTTTCTAATCCTATTATTCTTTGTTAGTACTAGCATTTTGGTGGATGACTTCTGCAAATTTCATATGTTAGGAACATACGTGGCATCTTAATAATGAGTAGCTCATATTCAAGATGTTGTGCGCTTATTGATGTGAATTATTGGTGGTTTGTTTTGTGAATTTGTTTTTTGTTAGATGGTGTTCTTGAACTAGTGGGGTTAATTTCTATACATAGATTATAACTATGTTTGATCTTTTATTTGTGTTGGACCAGGATTATGCAGTTATTTTGAATTTTAAATTGCTAGAGAAGTGTTAGTATATCTGTCAAAATTGGTTTGTTAGATTTTGTGTTGTTGGATTTTCACTTTCTTTATTAATTCTTAATCTTTTTGTAATGCGTATGTAATGTAGTTGGAGAGGAGATTAATATTTGTTATCTAATGTAGGGGATAATTTATGTTTGACTATCCTTTATTTATTGCGTCTTTGGAACAGGTGCATTTCAGTTGGGCGTTCCCGTCATTGTTCCTCTTTAATACTAGCTTTTAGATGGATGCCTTCTGCCAATTATATATTTTAGGAACATATGTGTTGTCTTGATAATGGGTTGCTCATATTCAAGATGTTGTATTGGTCATTTTCCCATTTCTCCAAAAGATTTTAGAGATAAGCAAAAGAGCACTAATGCTGGAGTTGTTGGGGGCACAGCATTTTCGTCCAGTTCATCTGGGGACGGCGAAAATGCTGACCAATTAAACCAGTTGAACACAACAAGAGATTCTGATATAGCCATTACTCGGCTTTCAAGGGTGTCTTCACAGTTCCTTCCTCCTGATGGAGCGCGCAGTGTGAAAGTTCCATCATCTAACTATGAACTGAGGTTCTCATATCTTTCTCAGCGAGGCTACTATCCAGATGCTCTTGATAAGGCAAACCAAGACTGTTTCTGCGTACACACTCCATTTGGAACAAGCGCAGACGACCATTTCTTTGGTGTGTTTGATGGACATGGTGAATATGGTGCTCAGTGTTCACAGTTTGTAAAGGTGAAATTGTGTGAGAACTTGTTAAGAAACAGTAGGTTTCATTTAGATGCAGTAGAAGCTTTCCATTCTGCGTATGTAACTACAAACATGCAGCTACACTCTGATAGTATAGATGACTCTATGAGTGGCACTACAGCAATTACAATGTTGGTCCGAGGTAGGACCATTTACATTGCAAATACAGGTGATTCTAGGGCTATCATTGCCGAAAGAAGGGGGGAGGATCTTGTTGCAGTTGACCTGTCAATTGATCAAACTCCTTACCGAATGGATGAGCTTGAAAGGGTAAAAAGATGCGGCGCTCGAGTTCTTACTTTAGACCAGATAGAAGGTTTGAAAAATCCAGGTGTGCAGTGTTGGGGCACAGAAGAAGCAGATGACGGAGATCCTCCACGGCTTTGGGTCCCAAATGGAATGTTTCCTGGTACTGCATTTACTAGAAGTATTGGGGATTCCATTGCTGAGACAATTGGGGTTGTTGCAACTCCTGAAATTATTGTGTTTGAGCTTAAACAGAATCATCCCTATTTTGTCATTGCCAGTGATGGTGTATTTGAATTCCTTTCCAGTCAAAATGTTGTTGACATGGTATGGACATATTACTGTTTAAGCCAATGTAGATCTTAATCTTCAGCAAGTGCACTCATTAGTCAAGGGATCTTCATTCTAAGCCAACTATTTTCTTGCATAATTCTTTTAGGTGGCAAAGTTCAAGGATCCACGTGATGCATGTGCTGCAATTGTTGCTGAATCGTATAAACTTTGGCTGCAATTTGAAACTCGGACTGATGATATTACAATCATAGTGGTTCATGTCAATGGGCTGATGGATGTCCAGGTCTTCCTTCTGTGGTTCTATTCTTGAACTAAATATTTGTTGGGGACACTTAAGTACAATAATAGCTCAGGTTTCTTTATTTTTTTTTCGACATACCAGGCTGATTCTGCTGTTCCAGCTCAAGATGAGGGTGCAAGGACATTGCCTCAGGTTGTTGAAATAACAGGATCAGAGTCCCCATCTACTGTAAGCTGGGATTCTTCAAGAAACACCCATCGAGTAAGGCATGACCTGTCAAGGGCTCGTCTAAGAGCTCTTGAGTCATCTCTTGAGAATGGCCAACCGTGGGTACCTTCATCACCATCACATAGGAAAACCTGGGAAGAAGAGGTAAAATTTTGTTGCAATTTGGGAAACGCTACTCCTGATTTCTTTCATTGCCTCATTTGCATAAACATATCTTTATAAGGAAAGGGGAGCATATTCATGCATTTATTTAAAGAGATGTGCTAGTTGTTCATGTTTTAGAAGCTTCATTGATGCATATAAATGCTACTTTTAATTATCTACATTAAATATCTTCTGGTTGATTTTGCATGCATACAGGCGCATATACAACATGCCCTGCATGATCATTTCTTATTCAGGAGACTTACTGAATCACAATCCCAAGTGTTACTAGACTGTATGCAAAGAGTTGAAGTCAATCCAGGGGACGTTGTTGTGCAACAGGTTTGTGCATGATTATGTAAATGTTTCAAATTCTATTTTATTCAAGAATAACAAATTTTACCCTTTTTTTTTTAGAAATTTTTGAGAATGACCTAAGTTAGTTGAAATTGGTTTTGCAGGGAGGAGAGGGTGATTGCTTTTATGTGGTCGGAAGTGGGGAGTTTGAGGTCTTGGCAACACAGGTACTAACTTAAAAGTCAAAATATTTGTGTTTGGGTCAGTAACCTGTTCTGGTGTTGCTTCTAGGTTTTTTCCACAGTATTTGTCTTGAAGCTTGTAGATGAATTCTGTGGCTTACATATATTGAGGTGACCAAGTGGAAATATTTTGTAATTGGTTGAAAAACCTCTTCATTTTTACTACAACTAATAGATAAAACCTCATCTGTGAATTGCCTAGAACCAAGCCAGCATGCATGTGGTTTTCTTTGTGACCCAAATGTTTTCAGTATATGGTTCAGCCTAAACCTGCCTGATTTTGTCCATTTCGTTTGAGTTGTACTCGTGTATGGTCCCTCTTCTTGTACCAAAACCCTTGGTAGGTTGGCACACTTCAATAAAGCAGTGTTATGCTCCTGGCTTTAGTTGCGATCTTATTTTTCCAGTAAAAACTGTTTGTATGCAAATAATATCCTCCGTCAACGAGATTTGCTTTTGGATTTGAAGAAAGAATCATTGAGCAGTACTCAATCATCTATGCGTTCTATAAAACCTTGAATCAGTAAAAATATATTGAGGATGTTTAGAAGTTCATCTAAGCTGTTAGCGGACAGGCAGGAACCCCCTAAACTTTTAATTATCCCACTTCGTAGGTCATAAGTTTATGTTGTCTGAGAGTGGCTAAAATGAAAGTTTATCGGTCATTGTCTATGGTGGAAAGGCTACTTGGAATGTGGTTGAAGTTCAGTATCTGAACTTGTCTTTGCTTTTTCAGCCATTTAGCTTAGATTTATCTTTTGGCAAACTGCTGTTTGAAGTCTACCTGCATCTGCTTAGCAGGAGGCACTCCCTGATCACTTGGCCACAGCATATGGTGACCAAGTGGTTTCTTGATCCCCTGTTAGGCAGGCACTGGCACACAATATATAAAAAAAGGTTGCACGGTTATATATTTTTCTTTGATTTGCAATAACAGACAGAAACATAAAACTGTAGGAAGAAAGTGACGGACGGCAGGCAGTGCAGAGAGTTTTGCAACGATATAATGCAGATAAGTTGTCTTCCTTTGGGGAGCTAGCTTTAATGTGAGATTACCACTCCACCTACTACTTATGTTGCTCCATATTTCCCATCAAATTGCACAATGTTTATTACTTCTTCTTCATGTATGAAGGTACAACAAGCCACTCCAATCTTCTGTTCATGCTGTTACTAAAGGAACCCTGTGGTCATTAAGAAGAGAAGATTTTCGAGGAATTTTGATGTCCGAGTTCTCAAATCTTTCATCTTTAAAGATGCTTCGATCAGTGGACCTCCTTTCACGACTCACAATCTTGCAGTTGAGTCACATTGCTGATTCACTATTGGAACTGTCGTTTTCTGATGGACAAACGATTGTCGACAAGGTACTTTAGTCGAACCTTAATGTTTTCTTTGCAAGGTATTCTAACTAGTGACGCATAAGTTATACTTGATACGAATATCTTGCTTCTTTTTCACTTCTCTGATGGTATATACTAAACTTTTGTCAGTCTTTTGTTTAAATAATAGCTGTATGTGTTATGTGAGGTCATTTTAAGAAATGTTTATGGTTAGCAAAGTACATTTAAATGCCTCATATATATTTTTCAGTTAATAATATAAATATGAAACATGAAAAAAAGAGTTTGTTCTGTACAGAGTGAGCCTATCAGCTCGTTGTATATTATTCAAAAGGGTCGGGTTAGACTGTCTTATGCTGCAGACCTCATGAGACGCAGTCCGAATATGTATAGCCTTATGACTGCTAATCAAGTGGAAAATCGCGGTGAGAAACATGGTGAACTTTTCATTGAAAAGGATGAAGGAAGCTATTTTGGTGAGTGGGGAATCCTTGGAGAAGACATTGGCTCAATAAGTGCAACTTCTATTGGTGATGTTGTATGTTTAGTTCTTACAAGAGAGAAACTTGAATCTGCTGTTGGCCCCTTAGCTGTACTTACACGGGATGATAACAAGTATGTTTCTTTTTAGGAGCCTGGTAACTTTTTTCAAGAAATTTGAGCATTTTTAATATTTTCTATACTCTTTTCCTTTTAATTACCTTACCATTCTTTTGATATATGTACAGGATGAAAGACTACACTGAGGAGCCTTTGAAGCAACATACTGCTGATGCTGATGCAGGAAATTATTCTGAGTTGAAGTTCTCAGATTTAGTAATAACTTACCTATGATTTTGATGAGCCTAATTTATATTTTAATTGCCTTTGGTGATTAGATGAATATAACTTCTTGTGCTTGTATTGTTTCAGGATTGGGGAACATGCATTTATTCAACTGATTGTTACGAGATTGGAAGTGTCCTTGTAAAGGGCTTAGGTACAAACTAAGTTTATTTAAAGTGTCGAAAGCATTGTTATGCATTTTTTAATGGCCTCTTATTATCTAATCTCATTTATAAATTTTCGTTATTTCTTAGGTAGCCCATTGAGTTTGAAAAGGTATGCAAAACAAAAAGTTAAAAGGTTTGGCAAGGAGACACTAGTGTTGAAGGAGAAAGCTTTGATTAAGAGTTTAGGGATGCTAACTTGTGTCCCAAAAGTTGTCCACACGTTGGCTGACCAATTATATGCTGGATTGTTGCTGAACGCATGTTTGGCCTGCCCATTAGCTTCTATTCTTCACACACCCCTTGATGAGTTTTCTGCAAAGTTTATTGCAGCGTCAGTTGTTGTTGCACTAGAAGAACTGCACATGGTAATCACTTGAAGATATTTCAGTTATTAGTTTTGTCTTTACATGCATTTAGCGTAGACATTCTTCTACATTTCATCTGTACTAAGAACTGATCATTTGTCAAAGTGCAGAACAGTGTGCTTTACAGGGGTGTGTCACCAGATGTTCTCTTACTTGATCGAATGGGATATGTACAGGTTGGTTGTGAACACATAGTTTTATTCACCTTTTCTGTTAAATTAATGTGCAGTGTGAAACTAGAATACTTGAAATTTCCTTTTTGTAGTTTGTCGACTTCAGGTTTGGGAAGAAGTTACTAGGTGAGCGAGCTTTTACAATTTGTGGTATGGCAGATTCTTTAGCTCCAGAAATAGTCCAAGGGAAAGGACACGGTTTTCCTGCTGATTGGTAAAGATTTCTAATGTTATGTTTTTCCTTTACTTCTGATTTAAATATTCCTCATCTTCTTGTTCTAGTCCTTCTTTTTCCTTTTCTTCATTTCATCACAATCTCTTGACTATCTTCTGACCTCTAGTTCTACCCCGGTTATGCTTTGCTCCTTTCAATTTCTCCCCTTATATCCATGCTTGCCATCTTTTTTTCATTTTTCCTTTCTGTACCTTTGAAGCACTCATCTCTTGTCTACTATCTTATGTTCTTATTGGATATTACAGCGGCGACCATGCCATCCTTATGTCTATCTCCATTGTCTAAGAACTTTATTGCATGGGTGCTTGCTGATTATTCCTTGTTGAAGCAGAGGCCCTTCTTTGGTAGCTTGATAGCTCTGGATTTCTGTTTTGTTAACATATATGCTTAATAAGTTATGGACATATTGACTAGCATATCTTGACATTATGCCTTATCATTTTTGTTTTCATGCATTAATGTGTTACAAAGTATCTTCTGTTATTTGGATTCAATCCACTATATGGATTACTGTTGCATGCTTATCTTGAAATTTGAGGTCTTCACAGAGTTGTATTTGCTAAATCTATTGTGAACATTAATAAGTGGGAGACTGTCCAACAGCAGCTTTACGCATTTAGGGAAATTAGTCATCTAACAATGTGATTGAATGCTGCATTTCCATGGTATGAGAGAGGCTTCATGGGCCGCCGGATTTTTGGATCCAACATTGTTGCAAGGCGTGGAGGATAATGGCCAGTGTTTAGTGGTACTGGGAGCTTCCTTCCAAAATCCATATTGGTTGGTCATAATAGATGGAACTGTTACAAAACTTTTGGTATCAGATCTAGAGATCCATACACCATTTATGGAAATGTTACTTGGAGCTTTTTGCTTTGAAAAGTTTTTCGAGTGTGGTGGCATCATGGCTAAGCACTGCAGTGTGGTTTATTTGTTTCACAGCTGCAGCATGGAACATCTTGGGTAAAGCAAGCTTTTTAATACCCCATCAGTATTGAGAATTGGTAGCAATGATTTCTTATATGGCATATGAAATGCCTGAAGTTCGTTGCAGGCAGATATAGTTGGACAAACACTTCGCTTATGATTTCACAGTTGGCACCTCTGATGAGAAGTAGCCTAAGACTTCACAGTTGCACCTCTTAAGAGAAGTGGCCTAATAGTATTTATCTCAGGCCAGGTTGTGGGTTTCTGAGTTTTGGGAATATTTGAAAACCCTTTATTTATGGATTTTCTGCAGTCTTTGTATTCTTGATTTGAGGTGGTGATGCATGTTGGAAGCATAATTTCTTTTATATAAAATTTCTCCTAAATAGGGTATTGACTTAGTAACATGATTTCATGTCAGGTGGGCTTTGGGTGTTTTGATCTACTTTATGCTACAAGCTGAAATGCCATTTGGGACTTGGAGAGAAAATGAGCTTGATACATTTGCCAAAATTGCAAAAGGCCTATTAACCCTTCCCCACACCTTGAACCCAGAAGTGGTTGATTTAATCACCAAGGTAAGCCAGTCTTTTGCATGAAGTGTTTTGAATTCTGGACCATGAAATGTGATTTATTTTCTCTTCTTGCTAATTCTCAGTTGTTGGAAGTGGACGAAACTACGAGACTTGGAAAAGACGGTTCTAATTCTGTTAAATGTCACGTGTGGTTTAGTGACCTTGACTGGGACAAAATAAAACTCCACAATTATCCCGTGCCGGCCGAAATACTTTTGCGTATTGAGCTTCATCTACAAAATCATTCGGAGGATTTGTCAACGTCAGTATATTCTCCATCATGTGATATATCTGACCTCAACACTCCAGAATGGCTTGAAGAATGGTAGATGAATATTGTTGGAGATATTTAGCTTTGAGGTTGTAGGGTACCGAAAGTGAGACCTTGAAGAAGTTCCAGAAATGAATCTTTCTTACTCAATGCAGAATTTACTTATTCTGGCAAGCTTTGGCACAATTTATAGGGGATAAGTTTTTCAGGAAGCAGGCTGCTAGATTTAAAAACGGAACCATATAATAGGATGCAAGATTTTGTGTGATTCTTTTATGTAAATAGGTAGACAGAATGCAATTCGATTCATGGAAAGGTTTGTTGTTACTATTGATTCATCATCATGAAGGACCTTTTTTTCTGAGTCCTGCCTTCTAAATAAAAGAAGCGAATGTAATTGTTTAAATCAGCTGGTAGAAATGGTATTATAAAGTGTGCTTGTTTGATAGGATTTCTGGGTTTTTTTTTTTATGTATAGAGATGTCTTTCGACCATATTAGTAGCTAATGTCTAAACTTTCTCATTTGGTGTATCGGCAAATTCTCCAACTACTTTGCTTTGATGGTTGTATCATGTATGTAGCTCAATTTCAGTGAGTTTAGCCCTTGGTATTTTATTCGCAAGAGGTCGGCCAAACTTGTGCTTTGATTTGATAATTTGTTTTTTAATGATGTGTTTTTAATAAAGTCATTTGCATCAAAGTAAAATTTATGGGGAATTAAATAACTTATACTTTAGGATTTTCCCAGGTGCACAAATTTATTTACAAGACATGTTCTGTCAAAAGCATTTAAAAGGTTGGATCGGTGTTTTATAAACCAGACCGGTTCGACCAGGTAAACCGAGTACCGGATTCTGGCCAAGTCCGGTTCAGTGAGTAATGATGTTCGTGCAATTGGACCCAATTTTTAAACCCACTTTTACCCAATACCATGGTTTTTTTTCCTACTTTTTAGACAATAAGATTGTCTATTGGGTGCATGTATAGAGATACGAGAAGGTGATGAGTTTGTTTGCGAGCAATGCGGGACAAACCTAAGCACCTGAGACGAAACCAGTCGACTATTGTAAATCATTTTATTGTTTATTAATATAATTGTATAAGATTTAATCCAGTATAACATGTTATCTCCGGTTCTACGCGGTTGAACCAAGCGTGCCATGCAGCGGTCAAAAATCCACTATGGTCATTGGTACAATTTTAAAAATATTAGGTTAGATAATTACTAGAGCATATCATGAAATATTATAAAATCATATCAAAGAAACCATCTCATAAGAAAGAAGAAAATATTTCAGAACAATTTATTATGAAGTCGATCAATAAGATGTGATAGGCTTTTTTCCAAGTTGACAATTTGTCAAATTAATAGGTAAATAAACCTGAGCTTTGTATTAAATAAATGGATTGCTCACAACTCAGGAGCTGTCTTGCGTAGTAGATCTATTGTAGATAAAATTTGATCGTTCATGAGCGTGATCAAAGAATAAGTATATGCAAGGACCATATTCTGTGAAAGAAAAGTATAAAAACCATAAAGAAAAATTGGATCAATGTCAAGGTGGGTATTTCCAGCCCTTCACATCATATAAATTATATATAAGGAATTATTTTCCATGACAATGAGGACCTATCGATCTCTTCATTGTTCTCTTATTATGTTGTTGACATGTTTTTGTATTTGTAATTTATTTTAATAATAATAATAATAATAATGATGATGATGATGATGATGATTATGATGATAATGATTATTATTATCATTATTAGAAAACACATGCCCTTGCACCCAACACTCCCACACACACTCACCATGAGAATTTTAAAATTTGGTGTTCTGGGGGTATTAGACCTCTGGGGTTCTTAAACGAAGGTTGTCTCAAATTTGCTTGGAGAATTAGAAAGAGGTCATGAGATTAGATATGGCCTGATTGTGCCCTTCATAGAGATTGATAATTTAAAGATAAACAATTTGAGGCGAGGAAAAATATTTCGAAAATGTATGATAACCTGAAGGACATTTGATCATGGGGAAAATGTGGTTATTCGTTGCCATTTTTGGGTTCCAAGTACCGACATTTTTTTTCTCTCTAGACTCTAAGCCTTGAATTTAAACATGTGGAGTCTCTTCGGAGAAATTCGATTTAAAAATTCAAACAAGTAGAGAATGCTAGGGTTTCTCTGATCCGCTCAATCTAGTGTCAAAAAATACAATTATCTAAAGTTGGGAGCCGTGAAATCCAATCACAATGAGCATCAATTCATAAAAATAGAAGAGTGTATTTTTCATAATCTTACATCATAAAAATCTTGTTTACTTTGAAAAAAATAGTTTGTGAAATTCACATGTTTGTGGTTGATACGCATTGCGACTAGATTTCACGTCTCTCAACTTCAGTTAATTATATATTTATATATTACAATTATTTTTTTTTTCAAGATATTACAATTATTAGTAGGTGGAGTGTATCTATGCCCTCAACAATGACAAGAGATAAGCGAAATAAGAAGCTTTGTATTGTTTTCACGATGCCTGCGATATCGAAGCTTGTTAATTCTTTTCGTTTCTCGTTTTGTTTTCCTTTTTACCTAGTAGTTAAGTATTATAAGAAGAGTCGACTCGATCCCTAAGTTATATTTTCTATTGATCCAAAGCATAAATACAAGTTTATGCTAATATCGTTCTCACCTAACAAAATCACCACCACTAATACTACTTGGAAATTTCAATGTTAGCATTCACAAAATATGAGGTGAATCACATTTACTAGCATTACACCTGAAAATGACATCAAATACAAGTATAGGAAATTATGAGTGCATGACTTGCATTAGCAACCTTAATACAAATCAGAAAATCAATTCATGATCTTGATTGACTGAAAATACGTTTCAAGATGATGCTTCAAAATGTGTTCCCTTGGAAGCTCGGCTGCTAATTTTGAGAACATGTTTCCTGTCAGACACAGGTAAACAAAATTAGATGGATGGAAATCACAAACAGAAAAACCAAATAATGCCATTATCCCAAGAAGCAAGCTTATTGTCACAGCAGCAAATTTACATTTACAAACCATCCAAAACCTTGAAATATTTAACTCAAACATGAGGCATTCCAAGTTTCTCTAGTTTATTGGGTTGACTAGGAATAACTGTCATCTTCTTCAACCTTATCTTGAAATAGGGTAGGGAACATTAATCCTAATAAAGGATCCATGTGACTACATATATTAAAGTTTTGATGGTCTTTATCACCAATCCTCCTTAATCCAAACTTGGGATTAGAAATGCACAAGCATTGGCACAGTAGGGATAACTATCATAAATAAAAAAAAACGACCTTGCATAGCAGTCAACATAACGCTGTCATGAACACATGCTCACGGGCACTGGCAATGCCTTGTGTTTGAGTAAATAATTGTTACTTAACTTACACATTCATTGTTTTATCTGAAGGCCATCATCTAAGTTCCTCTTCTTTACATGATTCCTCAACCAAGATAGCCACTCTAGCAGTACTTGCTATAGTTTGTGGACTGAATAAATTGTTTATGTAGGCCAAATGAGTCATCACTTTGCAATCAAATTGTGGAGTCTCACAAAATCTTCCAGACTCAGCTCCGCTGGCCTAGACTGCAGACATGTAAATAAAAAAGTTATGCTTCTCTATAGTGAAACATTTATGAGAACAATAAGTTTATTACACAAACCGTCATTGGCAAGCCTGAACTTTTCAAAGCTTGTTCAATCTCAAGGGATGTGCAAATATGCTGAAGAGATCTACGCAGCATTTTTCTTTTCCCATTGAAGGCAGAATTTACCTTGAAGATTAATAACAAAGGAAGTTTTAGTTATGAAAAACCATAGGCAGATTGAAGAAAAACAAAGGCAACCCAGCCAGCCATCTTGATTTATCAACTAATAATACAACTTGAAGTCAAAAGAATATGTTCTACACTAACAATTACTAAACTCGAGGTACAAGTGTACTAAGTTACACGCTCTAGAACTAAAAACTTCATTAAAAGTAGTTGCGGGTAACAACCAATGAAAAAAAGCTTTTGGTAGATGTAACATTTGGATACTCTTCAGCTTGCTTGAGCATAAACTTGACTACAGCTCCATCAACCTGTCGTCTAACAAGAAAAAACAATAGTTAGATCCTCACCAGCTCATGAACATCATGACTAGCTGTATTCCAAGATACTCAATACACCTGGTAAAGAAAGGAATTAAAACCATGAAGTCAATGATAGGAAGTCACTTACATTTGGTTGAGGGAAAAAATTTGCTCTAAGGACTTTGAACTTGTATTCAGGATCTGGAGTACAGTAGCAAAAACAAATCAAAATTTTCAATAAGAAAAGAGAGATACCCATACAAAAAAGCACATAAGCATTCTAGCCTTATCGAAAGAAACTAAATTTTTGCTTGTGTATTTTATATACTTACTGGAATAAAAATTTACAAAAATATTAATGGGACGGTATTCAGGAGTTCCCAATGAAGCATCTACTAAGCGTAGCGCTGCTTCATCCTGAGAAAAAAATGTTTATCACAATCAATAATGAAAAGAAAATAATTCTTTCTACACAAATTGAACCCTCAGCAACATAAATTACCATGAAACTAAGAAAAAAAGAATATCCAAAGTAGTGTGTTGCATCTAACTGCTAATGTCAAATGAATTAAACAAATTCATTCTTTATGAATAACAACAATAGGAAATAGAGCCGATATATTCTCCAACATGATTCAAAACATTGGGAACTAGAACAAACATAACCAAAATCAGAAATCAATGAAAAAATTGTTTTAGACCTGAAGTAGAAGGCCTACGTCCGATATAATGTCACCCATTGGAAGTAATAGTTTCACCACATCAGTACTTATATTGAAAGGTAAATTAGATACAACCTGCACAGTGTCAATATTAAAATTTACTGTCTATGTAATAAAAGTGAGCAAAGGTTTCTCAGGTACATAATATACTCATTACCCCTATAAGTTTCAGTAGGTATATGAACTTTTTTCATTTGGTTTTAGATTTCTAGTTTACGGAAATAGGAATAATTTAGAAATTTCATGTTCAGAAAAAAAAAATTACATGAGGACATCCTATGCCATGTGGTCACGCCATGGTCTTTGATAATCAAAGTGACCAATCAACCCACCATAACTTTTGCATCCAAAACAATGGTAAGAATACAAAATTATTTCGTCTTAACACGTTAAGCGAGCGCGGGATAAAAGCCACTATTACAGACTCAAGGATGATAGCCATCAACTACACGAAAAGGCGCCAACTATTTTCTTTTAGAACCTCAAATCAATACATAAATAAGAGCAGGAGTTTACATGAAGTTGAAATTGTTGCCTCCTTTTTGCTGAGCTAAATGGTGGTCAAAATAAACAGAGTACCTACTTAACGACTTAGATTTCAAGGGAGTTAAAAAACAGAGTTCCTACTTAGCCACTCATGAACTTTCAAATAAAGGTAGTAGTCCTCCTAACCGAGAACAGAAAATGGGTAATTCTCAAGGTCTGCAACAATAGCTTTTCAGTGTACGATGGATCAACCAAAAGCTAGTAAAATATCAGAACTCACTTTTGCACGTGTTGATTTTGTCTTTTTCAAAAGGGGGCATAATTGCGTATGTATGTGGCACTTCGTGATATCCTCTTGCAACACCTGCTAAAAGGAAAGTGCCTCAGTTTTAAAATAACAACCTATCGACTATGAGACTAAGAATATTTAAGAATGTTAGATAATTATATCTTTTCTTTCACAGAGGGAAGTATGGAATGGTGGTTTTTTTTTTTTTGCAGAAAAAAAGACTCAGTTAGAAACATTTTACATTAGAGAACAAATTTATTTGTTCTTTTCTTGGAATGATTTATTATTAAAAAGGAACTAATATTATAGAGTGAAAGCTCAAACAAATAAGCACCAAGCATTATCTATTTAATTTATAGAGTGATCCAGTCATGCCCTAATATAACTTCTAATGGAAATTTCCATCTTTTTATTCTCCTTATCATTGGTTTATATTTTTCTCAAACAAAGGAGATCGTATATTGAACAAAAAAAATGCAGAAACATGTGCATATTTAGTATGAACCAATACTGAGCTGTATCTTCATGTTTACACCTACAAGGTAAAGATAAAATATCCCCCACTCCAAGTGTTTAATTATATAAGCAAGAAGAAAGAATGATTCACTGTTGACAAATAGAAATTGAAGTTTTCTTTAGCTTCAGAAAGTAACCATTACCACTAAGCGGTCCTCACCCTCAAACCTTTCTTTAACGAGCAAGGCCATGTTCGGATCCTGCAGGCGCAAATAATCCAATTTAATATCGTGAGTACCTAACAAATGCAATGAATAAGCAAAATGCAGACACTTCTTTAACTATCATAATCATCACCTCTAAAAAGTGGTTTATCAATGTGTGATGAGCTAAATTAAACAATGGTGTAACAATCACAATCATCCCCTCTTGAGTACCTAGTCTAGATATACAGCTGCTTTTAAGTCTGCTATACAAGTAATGAAATGTGTAAAAAGTCAAATTAATTGCGATTTGCTGGTAGACAATATTGTATGAAAGACTATGGATGTAAATAACTCTTTATTGAGTATTGATTTAATAAATCAAATAAAATTTTCATCCACCTAATATGGTAATAATTCATTTTAAAATATATCAATAATATTCATCTTCAATCTCTAATATATTAATAATATTTCTGGAAGTTCTTTTCAATCTCCCTTAATTGATCTTCTACCTTCAATTCTCGCCACCCTCACTTTTAAGACAAATTTCCAACACGAACCACAACACAATTACGCATAAATCTTATATTAATCTGCCATTTAACACAAAATTCTAAATCCTAGAGTGTAAAAAAAAAATGATCAAGGTTGAAGGGAAAACCTTTTCTACAGCAACAACGGTAGCTCCGGCAGCAAGAAGGACATTGGTAAGAGACCCCGTACCAGGCCCAATCTCCAGAACCACATCCCCTTCTTCCACACCGGCCACACTCACCAGCTGCTCGTTCACCTCCGGATTCAACATGTAGTGCTGCAAAGTTCAAATCTTTGCACAAATCACCAAATGGGCAGCTCCAAAAAACAGAGGAACTGTGCACGGAAAGCGGAAAAAACCTGGCCCAGTGACCTTCTTGGGGAGGTCCGGCGGCCATTGGAGTTGAGGACTCCGAGGGTGGAGTGGAAATCATCACCAACCCGTGCTAAGCAGGTGACAAGAGGAGACGGCCATGAAGTGGAGGTGGTGGTAGTGGTGGTGGGTGGTGGAAGGGACGGCCTCACCGGAATCCGGCGAACATGGGTCCCAGGCGGTAGGCGTTGGAGAAGCATCTTCGTTCAATATCGCCGTGATAGCTGATAACCGGGTTATTATTCCTCGACTTTCCTTTCACACAGACACACACACGCGCGCGCGTATATATTTTTACTTTTTTCTTTAGCCCAAAGTGCAAGTGCCGGGTCTTTTATGTACAAAACAATATTTACTATTTACTAGTGGTTCACTTCCATTTTCATCTTAGTGGCCGATTATCAAATACTAAGTTATATTAGGCACTTCATTCTAAGATAATACACATTACTAGCAAATATCATTCTCTTATACTTACTTTTCAAAATTCTTATTGGCTTAAGAGGCTTAGGCCACCTCATACGTCAATCCATCCACACTCTTTATTATCCATCTCGTTGAAGACTCTTCATCTCGAGAGGCATTTTCTTCGAGTCTCTCTAACTCAATACCTTCATTGCTGACTTTGGGATTTTTATTCCTGCACACTTCCGTGTGTGTGTGTGTATATATATATGAGGGGAGATTTTCTGTGCTTAAGCACAGGCAGGTTGCCTATGCTTAAGTTTGATCCCAGCCGTTGGACAGCGATCCAACGGCTGGAATCCCTTCCCCACTCCCCCCACCCTCCTCTCCTCTCCTCTCCCTGGGTTCGAGAGCACCGACCGCTCTCCTCCGCCGGCCTCCCGCCGCCCGGGGACGACCTCCACCGTAGCCCCCCACCCTCCGCAGCGGTCCCCACCCCTCCCCCCGCCCGGCGACGAGCTCCGCCGCGGCCCTGTTTCCCCCGCCCCCCACCCTATTTCCTGCCCCCGCCCTGTTTCCCCTGTTCGAGCCTTTCTCGACGCTCCGCAACCACCGGCCTCCGCCAGCCTCCCGCCGCCCCGAAACGAGCTCCACCGTCAACCCCCACCCGCCGCCGCGGCTCCCCCCTGCCCCCGCCCCGGGACGAGCTCTGCCGCCCGCCCCCGCCCTGTTCTGTTTTCTCCCCCCTCCCCCCGCCGCCCGCATCGCCCCCACCCCGGCCTCCGCCGTCCTCCCGCTGCCCCAAGAAGTACTCCACCGCGGCACCCCACCAGCCGCCCGTGTCGTCCCCACCCCACGTCAGCCTTCCGCCGCCCTGGGACGAGCACCCCCGCCCTGTTTTTCCCCCCTCCCCTCGCCGCCCGCGTCTCCCCCACCCCGCGCCG
>JAVDBV010075914.1:0-38855 GCA_032619315.1 Piper longum
AGCCCGCTATTGAGTCAAGCCGGCCTGCCGAGTTGACCCGTCTTGGCTCTAGCTGGGATGGTGGAGTCGGAGGAGCCGAGGCAGTGCGGCGGCCCTTAGGCGAGCTGGGCTTGCCGCCGATGGACTTGCCGGCCGGCTTGTTCCCCGTGTTGTCGTCAGTAAGTGGTGCAGCCGCCGGCGCTGTTAGCGGCTTCTTCGGCTCGTGGAATTTGATGCCTCCCCATTTGGTCTAATAAACAAGACAAAAAAGAAAAAGAAACAATCAGTGCTAGATTGCACTTAAGGCTGGCATTTTTTATATTTATTTTGTAATTGTATTAAGATTTATTAATCTTGATTAATAAGGTCTCTTCAAGAAATTTTGTTTAAGGAAAATCATAAACTTAATCACTAAATGCTAAAATAAATGAAAATTAAGTTATTAGGTAAATTGGACATACGTCCCACTGCAAATCAAAAGGGCCCTACATTTTCCAAGTGGAAAATAAAATAAAAGTTGGAGTCTGGCCACTTTAATTTCTAGCTAGTTCCATTGAATTAATTAAGCTTGAAAATAATATTGCAATCAACCTTGATAATAAAAATAAAATAAAATTAGATTAAATTATTATATATAAACTTTGGTTGAATTCATGGGATTCATCTTACATTTGCTAATCTTCAAATAACTGTTTAAAATATCAAGAATTAGTGCATAATAAGCTATGTTTATTGAAAAAAATAATAGTTTGCTGTTGGTAAGCACCTAAAACCTTCCCAACGTGGGAAGCTTTTTCTTGTGTTCTCCTTCAACTATTTCATTAAAAAACTCCCTAATTTCTTCCCCAAACTGACCAATTCATGCACAACTTCAACTGAACATCAATAAGAATCATCTCAGATTAACACAAAAATAGCTTTCTACCACTAATCATCTAATCAAACAGCTGCTAAATACCACTAAAAGATTAATAACAAGAAAAAAAAAGAGATGGGCACCTTGCGGCCTCTATCAGAGCACCACGGATCGCCGGAGGCGTCGACGGGCACGACCGTCGTCCTCGCCGCTGCTGCCTTCTTCCGGAACCTCGACCATGACCACCACCGTCTCTTCTTACCACCATGCTTGGCCAGTTTCAGCTCCGGATCATGTTGTGCGGCTCCAAAGCACGCCAAGAAGCATCCGGCCCTCCGCGGCTGGCGCTGCACCGTATCGGTCTTCGACATGGCCGGAGAACTTCTTTCCTAGCTTCTACGTTGCAGCCTCCATGAACGAGTTCTATACAGGTCGCCAGTGGGAGAAGACTCGTACATATAGATATATATATGTAGTGGTTGAGGTTTAAGAGGCTAATCATGATTAGGAAGTGGTCAATTAGACTTGTTGATTTTGTGTGTGTGTTTTTCATGTGTTAGTGGGACCACGAGAGTGCGGGGCCGCGAGCTGGTTGGGATAAATTGACTTCGTGAGCTGGTCTTTACTCGGACACGGTTTCACCTTCTCCACGTTTTCCCTTTAATCAAATTGAATTACCTTGGCCTCTTAAGTGACAGTTAAGTTGGTGGTTAATAATGGTGATTTAGGTTAACTGCCCACATAAACATGAAAGCATGGGCATATTGAAAAATAATCTGGTGTTGTTTTGGACTTTTAGTACGATTTTTTGTTGTTAATCATCCGAATTAGAAAAATGGGAAGAATCGATAAATAATGCTAATGTTTTATCACAATTTTTTATGTCTGAGATAATTATGTACGAATTAGCGTAAATAAAAATTTGATTTGGACGAATAAATAAAGAGATTGATGTATGAAAATTAACCATTTGTCCCTTCATATAAACATTAATTTTGAGTGATTGTGAAAGGATGAATGGTTAACAAAGTAACTGTGATGCAAGTCATTTATCGCTACCCACCCATGATTAATATTACAAGGAAAAGCTAGAAATGTATTTAATAAATTTTAATATACAAACCAATTGCTTGAATATCTATCAAAGTCATTGGACTTTATAATTCAAATAAGCTGCTCATCACTTATATTATGAGGTTAATTAGATTAATAAGACCACTTACGTTTACCAATAACCTAAAATTGCTAAAATTGTCTACTCATTCTTTTAAAACGCCACGTGGAACATGCTGGCCCGGGCCATGTTAGGCAACTAGAACAGGTGTCATGGACCGGGGCCGGTCCGGTCTGTGGTCCGACATGAGAAAACATCTCGAACCGGGGTTTCCAACATAGGGGCCCACTTCTGTGGGCCATCCCATATTTTTCGTTGGATTTTGTTTCACAAAATGCGATCAAGACGACAAGAAAAGGCCACGAGAGTGAGTTCACTCTCCACCGAGTGGGTCAGATTAGAAGGTAAAATCAGGTTTTATTGCTTAATTAATCAACGCCTAATCACTGATTGGATTTGGACCCATTTAAACACAAGGTCCAAGTACTAAGATGATCAATACAAGAGTTTGGATTTGAGTCTAATTATGGCAAACAGTGATCTTAAATCCACACACCAAACCCAACTCATCTTCTGATCACACTCTTAATCCGATTTATCATTCTTTGAATGGGATATAATCTGGTCGGGTTATAAATGTGGTGTATTATACGAGTCGAGTTGCTACTATTTTTCAATAATTTATCCTCCAACATTGCTAAAAGAATTACAAATGTTAACAAAAATATCATACATGTTTACCACATACAAGTCCTATATACATGCAAAAGGAAATACTTTTTCCTTGAGCCGCGTTAGAATTATAGTTGCTAATTATTCGAACCAAGTTTAATTAGTTCAAATTTAACTTGTTTGTATTTGGATTCGAATCAACATTATTAATAATTTAGCATTATTAATCTATTGAGTTTATCCTACATTGGTCGTAAATAATAATGGTGAGTTGTATATAAGTTAATAAGAAAGCCTTCTTCATTAAATTAATTTTTGAATTAAGTAAGGCTCGTGATACTTATTACAACTCCCTTTTCGGGTCCAAAGGATACATCGATTATGAGGGTCTCCTTCGTGGGTTCTGCCTAATTTGAGGGGTGAGTTGTATATATACTAATGATTATACTTTATTTCTTTAAGTTAATTTTAGATTAAGAGAAACCCATGACATATATTACAATTCCCTAATGGGGCCCAAAAGGCCCAATAGTAATCGAGGGCCATCTTGAGTTTGATTTGGAATTGTTGCAATTAGGTTTCATTTTTATATTGCCACAATATGATCATTGCATGGTAAAAGGTTATAAATTTTGTCGATCATCATGTATTTTTTAAGGAAATAAATTACATGGTTTTATGCAAATTATCAAATAATCACATCGATATAGTTGATTCAGGTACATAATTTATGAATGATTAAATTTTAAAAGATAAACTTTATTCACTAGTAAAAAAATATATTTTTGTCACAAAAAAAAACCAATTGCCACGGTATTTGGCCGTGGTAATTGACCATATTTTTTACCGGTGATTTTAATATTCAAATCAATGACGCAAGATATATATTGATAAGATTGAGATTGTTGAAGCTCAAATCAAAGTTGAGCTCATTAACGAACCAGCTAAGTAATTTAAAGCTGATCATTAATCTAAGCACCAAAGTCATAAGTTCATGTACATGGAATTTATGTATTTTACTGATTAACATTTCTTAATATAAAAGCCATCACAGTCAGTTTAAAGAAACAAAGAAAAATAGAGTCAACATATAGAAAGTATATCCTTATTAATTATTCAAAGCAACTTGAATATATTATTAGTACCTAAATTCATGAGGTAAGTCTTACTTAACAAGCAAACGAGAAGCCTAATTAGTCGATATATACAAACCATAGTACTTCTAAAATCTATTTTATTCCAAAAATTTATCGAGTCGACTTTTCAAGTTAAACTCCTCAGTTGATTAATTTTATGCTAGCAGACTTTGTGATTGACTACCTAAATCAAATAATAAAAGTTATTAAAATATATATTCTGCTTGAGTATAACTAAATTAATATTTTAAAGAAATATAAATAATAAATTTATCAATTTCAAGTATTACAATGAACATTATATTATTAATTTCATATAACTTTTAATTGGGTAATATTTGGTTAGCATGAAAGAAATGTAAATTATATGAAAATTTTAAATAATCAGCCTTAATAAAATAAGTATATATACAATATATTTATTAAAAAATTAGTACTTTGATTATTAATTTATTTAATATTCAAATTAATTATAGCTACCTTCCACTCACTCACCCATGTGCTCTCTCGTGAAAATTTTTTTTGCTCGTGAGCGAGCTACATAAGTTAATCATAATTTAGATATAATCATATTTAATTTGTTTACAAAATAATTAATTTAATATTATTTTTAAATAAATTATATTAAATGCAACTGCTTAATTTGGTAAGGTTGACTGTTTTAAAATTTTCATATTATTTACGCTCTTTTTGTGCCAACCAAACAAACCCTGCAAAATTGACAAAGAATATAAATAATTTTGAGTTGGCTAGTTTAGAGTCAGAATTGAGTCGACTCTATTTTAATGATCCATACAACATTAAAAAAAAAGAGGAAGGAAATTAAGGACTCTCGTAATATATTGTTTAGAAGAGCAAATACCGTCTTAAAATGCATCCCCGACAACCGATAGAATTAGTTAGTGAAATGAGAATATTAATTTACATTTTAGGACTTTGATGTTTGTTCAAGAATTCCAAACACACGCTAGCCATGATGAAAATTGATTTTAATCAATACTTCAATTAGAGCGGTCATGAAGCCACAAAAATTCATTACTATTAAATTGGCCCACACCTTTGACTTCCCAGGCTATTAAACCATGGTTTAAACTGTACTTTCATATCATAAGTTTGTATTATATGATCATGTTAGGGCACTCAAAAAGGAGTTACAATAGGTATCACATGTCTCTCTTATTTCAAAAATTAACTTAAAGAATAAAGTTTTTCTATTAGCCTATATATAACTTACTAACATCATCTACGACCGATGTGAGATAAACCCAATAACTCTCCTTCATCGGGTGTTCCCAAAATTATTATCGCCTAACAATGTCCTCTCAAATCAAAGGGAACTACGAAGGAGACTCCGACAATCGGCATAGGCAAACACTAAAACCCACATAGCTCTGATACAACTTCTTAGACCCTTTGACTATTAGGGTCCCAAAAAGAGAGAATAGGTGTCATGGGCCTCTCTGTTCGGCCATATAGGCCCCCAAAAAATAAAAGTGTCGTGGGCTTCTCTTTTTTTAAAAGTTAATTCAATGAATAAGGCTTTTTTATTAGTTTATATACAACTTACCAATATTATCTACGATTGATGTCGAATAAACCTAACATATCATAAATTATAATTTTTTTATTTGATGATTTTATAAGGTGTAATAATTGACTTGTAGCGTATATATGTTCGCAAGGGCATGCAGTTCGTTAAACCTGTTTTGGTGCAATTTTTTGTGCACTATTATTGTTTAATTGTTCGGAAATATTATTGCATGCATGCATGGTTCGGTTTGGTCGTCCGCTTTCTATCAAGCAGCTGGTACTTAAACGTAAAATAAGTATGAACACATAAATTAGTTAATAGGTTCCAAATCTTAATTAGAATACTAACCAGCTGATTGTTATTGTAATTAAATGTAACCAATAATTTGATATTTGTGAAAATTCTATGTGATCAAAACCAGAATTAGTTGATCAATAACAACTTGGTGCATGTTTGATCTACGCAAAACTCGAACTAATTCTCAAACTCAAATTAATTAATAGATCAGATGCTCATGTTAAAAATAAAATCAATTAGACTCGAAGCTCAATGTAACTATTTAGAATGAAATTTTTATATGAATTTTATTGCCAAACAGCGTTTATAAATAAGCTAATCTAATAGGCGCTGCTTGAACTCGGCTTGCATACTTGGTTTTGAACTAAAACTAAAATAAAATAAATCAAGTTTGAACACAACAAAACTCAACATTAATCTTGGTTCGATCATGCCGGTGATGAGGACAAGAATGTATAGCGTAGTTCTTAATTAGGAGCTGACATAGAAATTATAGCACAAGTGTACGTGTCAAATAAGTAATAATGGTGATAAAAAAGTATCATTCTACGAGGAATTAATAGTATAAAATTTTAATTACTAAAATTAATTTAATTAATTATACTCAAATAAAAATACATTCAAAGAGCGATTTAATTATTAATTAATATTAAATAATCTAACACATAATATTTAAATTAGATATTAACTTCAAAATGATAAACTTAGAATTTTTAATTTCACCTAATGCTTTATATAATTAAAGTTATAATTTTTACTTATGAATTGCATTGGATTATTAACCACAAGATTTAATTATTCATGATAATCTCTTGATTCAACATAAATTTATCATTTGCACTAATTTTTATATCTATATGAAATTATGTATGAAAAATAATATTTTAAGTTTTGTTCTTAACACAAGATATATAAGTATATCTATATCGCATATCTGAATCACTCAAAACAGATGAACAAATATTATTTTATTCAATGATAAATTTTATCTTTTTATCTTTAAACAAGATTAAAACTTTAAATCTAACAATAGATGACTAATCTAATAATACTATTAATTAGCTCCTTATTTTACCTAAGACATCCTTATTTTATTAATTAGCTCCTGATTTTACTCTTTTACAAAATTATCAAGAGCTAAGATCAATCAAGTATTCATTAAGAGTTACTCATATAATACATGCATAGAAATTATTAAATAAAAAAGGGGATGGCTAGCTTAGTACGTGTTTGATATGTCACATTGTAAATAAAAATTTGATGACATTAGCGGATATATTAATTTATATCGAAGTAGTAACCAAAACTATGTCCTCGTTTTCATAACTTGCGTGCTGTCCAATCCTGCCATCGTTGAAATATTACATGGTCTGTCTAACTCATGATACATTGATATTATAAAAGAAACTGTATACTATTTGAGTCATATCTTCAGCAGCTTATATCATCAATTAATTTGACAAAGAATTAATAAGTTATGTGGTCGTAACCATTTAATTTAAAATAAGTTTAATTATTTTTTTAAAATAATTAATTAAATTAAAGATCTTTAAGTGCATTCATATTTTAATATTGGATTCTATCCTAAAAAATATTAGACGTGACATTAATCTTATTGGCTATTGTAAATCATCCACTTTTAAAAAATTTGTTCTTAATATGTTTTTTTTAATTTTTGGGTTTTTCATATTTTTTATTTCTCTCTCTACAAGATTTTATCCACATAATTTTTTTTCCTAAATTACTTTTTTTTGGTTCTGTTTAATACGATCTTACCCAAGCTCTGATACTATGACCATGCTATTTCTTTAAAATTAACTAAATGAACGTATCCCCAATTATATATTAGATCTTATCCTATACTGTGTTAGATGTCGGAGTAATCTTTATGAGTTATTACAATGGTTGTTATGAAATATATACATGCATGATTCTACAATATAATCGATTGAACATGACGTCCTACTTTGTGCCAATCTTAAGTTTAAACAATGTTTGAAACATAAATAACAATTGTTCCATATTTTTATGCAAAACCCACCTCAGAAAAACTGTTTATAGTCTTCGTGCATGTTTAGTATGGAAAAAATAATGAATTAAATGTGGGTCCTAAATACTATGCCAATACAGTGGTAAATATTAAGACCTAGCCGCCTAGCTATATATATATTTACATTAATAGATATTTACTAATATAATTTGTGAGGCTGTCATAATTCACCAAATGTCGTTGTTATATATGTCATACGTACCAAATATTATTAAATTGGTCTAGGCCAAAGGTCTGGACTGGTTGTGTTTCACATTTTGCCACTGCATGAATTCTACTCTTCTCTATTTGGATTAAGTGGCCTCCAAATTTATCAGAATTAAACAAGTTTTCATGTTTTATGAGACCAATTTAACAAGTGAGACACTTATTTATATAATAATTAAATAATTGACAAAATGTCTTATATATGGGGCCAATTTAGTGGTCCTTTGACACAAAGGTTCAATCAAATTAATTAATGAACTGCATGCCCTTGCATTTTGGTCTCATTCTTTTTGTGTTTCACAAACTGAGGAAATTGGGCTCCTTGTGCTTCACAATTTGCTTAAACATCTCTGTCCAGCTTTAATAGCCTAAGAATTAAAATGATATTAATCTTACTGATTGAGATTATTCAATCAGAAAACTATGCCTAAACGACCACCAATCCATTTTATTATTTGAAACGTATAAGCTAATGATGTTTTGAATTACCTCACTCTTTTTTATTGTTTGAGTTAATTCTAGGAACTAATTATGTACACTCTTGATGTTTTTCTTGAAAGCAACTATGTTGATGCTATTGGTCTGTATATACAATAGCAATCAATGATAAAAATTCATAGCATTTGAGAATATTAGTTAATGATGTTGATGATATTGCCTACATAAACTCCAGGCCATATGAATAGCATATAAGTTTTCTCCCTTTAAAATTTATGCATGTTTGCCTAGACATGGATATATCTTGCTTATAATTGCTCATTTCATTGTCAATGGCCTTGACAAGGATAACAAGTTGGACCTCAATTCCCAAATGGCTTGGAGATGTCTTCCTTGAAGGCTTGGAAATGTTCCTGCTTCAATGGTCTTTCTTGTTGGGTTTATATCAGGTTATATTTAGATGTGGCTAGTGTCTTGTATATTGGTTAATGAAATTTTTTTATTTTTTAAGTTAATTTTTAAATTAAGAAAGACCTGTGATACTTATTGTAAGTCCTGTTTTAGGGAGCTTATTGAGCCCAACAGTGATATCAGAGTCTGGTTAGTTTTGGTATTACCTTAATTTACCTTATGGTATGTCAGTCAATCCGAATTAAAGTCTTCTGAAATTTTACTATAACATGTGAGCCCAATATGTGGCGAGGAGGAGATGATTTGGGTAGTATAATTTGCAAGGATGAAAATTGTTGGATTTATCGTACATCATGTTTAGAGGTGATTGGTAACTTCTATATAAAGTAATGAGAAAACCTGATTCTTTAAATCAATTTTTGAATTAAAAAAGGCCTATAAAACCTGTTGCAAGTTAATTTTAAGAGCTCATTGGGCCCAACATTCATGCTCTATCTAATGGCAAGTATCTTTCTGCTTCAAGGGTCTTTATATTATTATTATTATTATTATTATTATTAATTAGCATCAACTTGAACTCATAATATTATATCAGCTCAAATTAAGATAGATTGTCAAATTAAAAATCAAAATCAGATGGGTAACTTTTTCAGGTTAAAAAATTAAGGAACGAGTTTGAGTTAATATTAATCATTTTCATTATCATCGTGAATTGAATAATAATGTTTTTTAAGGTTCGTTTAGTTGGTATGGTAAAGATGTAAAGTTGTAAAAATGTTGGAAGAGAGTTTGTCACTTTGCTCCTTATTGCTGACAACCATGGATATGCATCGAGGATTCTTGTATGGATAAATTGCAGCGAGGAATCTGAGCAAGCAATGACTGTTGAAATATTTCTGGCGGAAGAGGAACTAGAAGAACGCACTAGAGATGAGCTATTGAAGATCATAAAGGGAATGGGTAACCAGCCATTTTCGTTAATACCATCTTCTTCTATAGGCTCCTTTGCAATCTTCTAATAACTACAAGAGAAGGATACTATCATTGCCATCTGATGGATATCACCCTCTTAGTCTCTTTAGTGGCCCTATTGTTTACTTTGTTCAGGATTCAAAGATGAAATACCACAAACTACGCTAATCAAGCAATCTCCTGAGTTTGAGGTTGTACAAGACGCTGATCGTCTGGTGCCAGGTAAGGAGAATTTCAGAATGAGAATTCAGCTATTGAGAAACAATACGAGTGTTTCACCTGCATGGTATCTGATTGAATATTATTTA
Organism: Piper longum; assembly: GCA_032619315.1. Taxonomy (NCBI): domain Eukaryota; kingdom Viridiplantae; phylum Streptophyta; class Magnoliopsida; order Piperales; family Piperaceae; genus Piper; species Piper longum. Next base: position 9,972 of record JAVDBV010075914.1, read on the forward strand.
CATTGATCATATGGTTATTGATTTGTAATCAATATCTGCTAGCCACTTTTTAAAACCCCTTTTACAATCTTTTAAAAACCAATGCTCCCAAATAAAAAATAACAATCATCTCTATTTGTCGGCCAGCTCTAAGGCAGGCAGCCAAGGTTTAAGAACCAAGCATCTTATAACTCATGATCTCGGATTAATCTCTCTTGTGCAGCCTAACATTCAGCCCGTGTTTCATATACATGGTCAGTGCAAACTTGGGAATCACTGGGTGATTCTCCTCCACCTTCACCTTGTACCGATAAATGATTGATGCTGCAACAAACTTCATCTGGTAGTAAGCAAAATCTTTCCCCAAACAGAGCCTTGGTCCGCCATTGAATGCAGTGAATTTGTAGGCAGATTCACTCATGAATCTCCCATCTCTCAGCCACCTCTCCGGCCTAAACTCTCTGCAATCCTTTCCCCATATGCTTTCCATTCTTCCCATTGAGTATATGGAGTAAATGATCTTTGTTCCTTTCTTCAATTTTGTACCGTCTGGAAACACCTCGTTCTCCACCACCTATTTGAAACAATGAGATTAAATCATAGAATAGAACTTGGTCACTATTGATTTGACTAGAGTTAAGTTACAATTTGTGTAACTGTGCAGAAAGCAATGAGTAATGAAAAGACTATTTTCTTGAATTTGACATATTAATTGTTGGGTGATATTTGTCAAGAGTTTATTATAATTTGTGTAACTGTGCGGAAAACATTGAGTGATAACAAGAACAATAGAAATGAATGCATGACAGATTATTTTCTTAAAACGAGATATTAATTGTTGGGTGACATTTGTTTCATTCTATATGATGAGCAAGGTAGTTAAGATCAAATTCATGCAGGTGAGTATGTTTTTCTTACCTCCTTGTGATCAACAGGCACAGAAGGGTAGAGCCGGAGGGCCTCAGACAAGGCTGCTTGCAAGTAGTCCATCTTCTTGATCTCCTCTGGTTTTATCACCATTGATGAATTGTTTCCTACCTCTTCTGAACATTCCCTGTCCTTCACAATCCGGTGTATCTCAGCCAGCACCTTCTCCTCCACAGATGGGTTTCTATCCAGCAACCAGAAGAACCAAGCCAACGCCACAGAAGAAGTGTCCCTCCCAGCTAGTATGAAGTTCACACATATATCCCGCAGAAACTTATCAGAGAAAGGCATCCCATCATCATCCTTCAACCTCATAAACACTGTGAGGAGATCATTTCGTCTAGCACTTCCTAATTTTCCACACTCCATGACCAGCTCCTTCTTTCTAGTCCTAATCACCTCCTCGGCAAACTCATCCACTTTCTTTATAGATTTCCTCAGTTTTTTCTCCATCCCCACATCCAAAAACCTCATGGCCTTCCATATGGCGGTCGGAATAACAAACCGAAGTGTCGCCGCCTCGGTCGCATCCTCGAATGCCCGAGCAAACGGTATCTCCGGCAGGCCGGGCCTCAGGCAGCCAGGGTCCACGCCAAAGGCCATCATGCACACATTGTCAAATGTGAGCCTTAACAGAACGTTTTGTAGGTCAAGCGGCACATCGCTAGTAACATGTTGCTCCAGCACAAGTAGTAGGCGGGAGTGGACCAACTCCACCAGGGATGTAGCTGTTAAGGTCCGAAATTCGGCGGAATGGAACTCGATGCTCGCCGTCTTTCGCTGCCTCCGCCATGCCTCGTCGTCGGCATTGAAGATGCCATCCCCAAGGAGGTCATGCAGGGCCATCCGGAAGTACTCCCCTTTGGGGAAATTAGAGAACTTGGTCTTGAGCAAGTGCTCCAAATTGCGCGGGTCTGAGGTCACCACACATTTGAGATTGGTGAACCATGGCCCACGGAAGGCGAACGTCCCACCCTGCCGGTTGAGCACCTCGGTGATCCAATCATGGGCGTTGTCGCGGAGCCCGAGCACCATCGACGGCAGCATTCCAACCACCGGCCATGTGGGCAGCCCGTTATGCCTTTTCTGCCTAAGCGAGTGAATGGTCACAAAGATAACCAATGCCAGCACAATCTCCAGCTTGTGCAATTCCGGCAGCATTTGACCGACCATCCCCGGAATCGGCAATTCCGGCAAGGCAGTGTGCTTGCCGGAGGTCATGACCACCGCTTGAGAGGAACTACAAATTGGGTTGGATGTGGAGGGGGAATGCAGGAAGGTGGTAACAAGGTGTTGGCATTGTTGTAGGAGGGGTCCTGTGTGTTATAGCGGTGGTGTTGAAGTTGCTTGGCGTGGTTGGCTAAACGAATTTGTTTTGATTTGGTGAGCGGACACAAGGGAATTACACGTAACAAGTTGGGGTGGAGCTTTCTTCTTTGTAAATGAAAGGCAAGAGTTGTATGCATGGTGTTGACGGCCATGGACACCTGGGAGTTGGCAGTTGGTATTGATAGCTTACCTAATTGTGACCAATTTGCTTACCAAGTTTTCCCTAGCTAGTCTGGTGTTTCATTACATTCACCATTTGGCCTCCATCTATGGTCTCTTGGGATCATTGTATGAGAACTCTTATGAGGATTAAAATAGAATATTGTGTTTAGGACTTCGTTTTGCAATATCGAGGATGAAGTGTCTGCATGGCTCGTTCATATGTTGCATGGTATTGGGGAAGTGTGAAGCGTTACGTGGTACTAAAGACTGTAACAACCCAGGACAAACAAATTGGTTGTAGTTGTAAAATGTTATCTTCTTTCTTATAATGATGCAAGCCACTTGACCCTATCCAATACAATTGTTACAAGAATACACTACATACATAGCACATAGATTTTATTATTTCATAGCTTAGATTTATGATCATGCGGATTGTAGGTGAGGGATTGATATGAATTCATTTAGAATATTGCTTACAAGTCACATAGAAATGGTGTATAATATGACTATGTTAGTAAGGTATTGAATTTCATCTCATCATACTATGTATGTCTGGGCCGGCATTAGCTTCATTAACAAAAAATATATTAATTTAAGTAACTCGTGTGAGGCTACGCTTGACCAAGTATGATAGTTTATCTATCTGGTTTACAGTTTGCCAACCTCACCAAGAACATATGAAATGTTTCAAACAAAAAAGAAGCCATGAAGAGTTGTTTAAAAGTTAGTAAATGTTAATTCTACCCGCTTAATTTTTCCAAAGTAAATGGACAGCTTTTTGGCAACTTATTTAAGTATGTTGTATATTCCAATGTAGTACTATGAATCATGATGTTGTATATGTATATTATATGTTTTGAGAAAAATTTCTTCTATCAAAACTTGAAGAGAGACAGCTTCAATCTAATTTTTAAAGAGACAAATAATTTCAGACATGTTGGTAGGTTCAGTTTTGGTAAGAATTTTTGTCCAATTCGGGTTTTTTTCTTGGAAGAAAATTGTGCTTTGATTGGTTGGTTCTGTCAATTTGGAACTCAGCTGACCGATTGTTTACCCCGAGTAGTGTATGTGCATTTTATTATGTAGTAATCTAATTGACTCCAAATGAGGAATAAATTATTTGTCTCCAACAATTTTGAATTGGCAAGGTTTCTTAGGAAATATATTTGATTTGCCCAATAATCCAGCGCATTCACCTCCCCCCACCACCTTTTTTATATTATAGTTTTTCTAAGTAAGTTTAATGTGGAACTCACATTTTTGTAGCCTTGATTTGAGGGGTGTAATCAGCATAGCCGAGTCGAGCCGAGACGAGTCAAGCCGAGACGAGTCGAGTCGAGCTGAGCCGAGTTGAGTAGAGATGTTTTTTAATTCGATTTGATTTTTAGCAAGCATGTTTGAGCTTGTTCGAGTACTTAACGAATTTTGATGTATTATGGGTTGAGCTGAACTAGTCCAAAATTTACAGTGTTTAAACTTGACTCGTGTTTGACTCGCTATGTTTTTGAGTTGAGCTCGAACCAAACGAATGTTTATGTTTGGCTCGTACTTGACTTATATAAGATCAAAATTTTCTTTCTAACACTATCTAAGTTCAATGTGACCTCAATAATATTGATGCACTGAGTCAAGCCGAGTATTTTTTTTGATTTTGAGCACATCAAATTCGAGTTTCGAGCCTAGCTAATCCGAGCGCTCCTTAACTTAAGCTTTATTCATTATTTAACGAGCTATCCATTTCGAGCCAAATATTTTTTCGAGTACAAAATTAACGAGCAGGAACTCAGGCCCAATCGAACCAAATGTAAAATCCTTGCGAGCACGTTTGGCTTGTTTACAACCCTACTTGCTTCCTAAAAGGTATTTGATGTGGACAATCATTTCTCATCTCACATCCTACGATCTATTCCAGTTTAGAAGAATTTCTCTACCCATTTATGAAATTTGAATAGGTGTTAGTTATATGATTAAGAAAATTTTACTGAAATACTTATACACGAGAACGTAGGTGGAGAACGTGGTTGGAAAATAGTATGTGTAGCATTTTTTATATTAGAATCCTGCATCTAATGTAGTTTTTAATCGGATATATTTATAACGACCAAAGTTCACGTATAATTTGATGTGTCTAAGTCATCTATTTTAATTAAAATAAATACCTCGGGCAAAAATATAAAATTCCGTTCCCCGAGGAACTACCCTTTCGCATCTTGGGGTGCCCTAAAATCACAAAATTCCAAGCCCATTAGTAATAGTGCCCTAATAATTGATTGGGCCAATAACAAACCGATGAAGAGGCCCATTATGCTACACGTCCATGGCCATGGTCATGGCAGGCGGCCATGGCGAGGGTTTTCGGTGGCTGTGAATCCGCCGATCTCGGTGTCGAGAGAGACGCGATCCGCGGCTCCGATGGCGGTCCTCTTTTGCAAGTTTCAGGAGGTATGATTCATTACTGCCGGAGGTGTCTTTGTGTAATTCTCTGTATTGGTTGTAGTGTAAAAGACTTGGCCTTTTGCTTTTTAGATGCAGATGAAATGTTATGGTCATGCAATGTTGGTGTTGGTGTCTCTTTGTTGATTAGTTGTTGTCAAGATGAGTTGAGCCCTTGTTGGGCGTAATTGCTTGTAGAATTGAATGGTGCTTGATGATTTTTCCGGGTGGGTGGAAAATCGGAAGAAATTGAATTTTTTTTGATTGATTGGTGATGAATTGTGTGTGAAGTTTGGGTTTTTGAAGCAAATAAAAAGGTTATACTCTATTGGTATTAGAATTAGTTGAACCTGTGTTTGTGCAAACAATGCCATAGTTAATGGATTTGGTATGGGCAGTGAGTGATGTTGTGGTGTAGAGGATGTTTCTGTTTAAAAGTCGGAAAAAAAAACGAAATGGATTTGCTTGATTGATGGTGAGTATTTTGTAAAGTGGTGGTTTTTTAAGCAAATGAGCTGTTATGATGATAATTATATTGCTTCTTGATTTGTGCGTGTGTTGGTGGTGTGAATCCCCGAGATGCGGCTGTTATTTAAGGGTATTCATTATCGAATGACATTTTTTTTTCTAATTGGTCATAATGTAGCCATGAATTTCTTCCTATCTAATGCGCTATTTATTTCAGTTTGTGAAAACACTTGCTAAAAGTCCAACATTTGCAAAGGATCCTAGGAAAATTCAATTTGAAGCAGATGTAAATCGCTTATTCCTTTATACGAGGTTAGTCTTGGGTTTTTATTTCCGTACTACTACGTACACATTTGTGACAAATGTAGCATTTTTTTTAAATAAAAATGCCGATGGATTTATTATGTTTACTGATAACCTCATCTGTTTTCTATTCAATCTTTGTATTCAGCTACAACCGGTTGGGGTGTAATGCTGAAGAGGCTGATGCAGAGGAAATAATTGATCTTGCATCTAAAGCTTCTCTTGATGATCAACAGAGGCAAGTTCAGGAGAACATTCATTTCCAGGTTAAAGCGTTCTGCACTGCTATGGATGATGTCCTTCTCCCTAGTATCAAGAAGGTTGGTGAGAGGTTTGCTTCTGGATCAGATTTTCCGCGCAGGAGTGGCCTGTCATTAGCGATTGGAAAACCTTCATCACATGTCCAGCAAGCTGGTGAGCATTTTTTGAAACTCTATCAGTATGTAATAGGCATATTTTATAGTGAGGCATATGCTTCATTTTTACCAACAATTGTTGGAGGTTGTTGTGATGCAAGTGAATTAAGCAAGTTGCTTATAACTGGATGGTGACTCATACTCTATTCATGCTGCTTAGTTGTCGTGTCCCTTTGAAGATATATCTACTGACCTCTTTTCATTAAATTAATTGTCTGTATGGCAAGATCAAAGTTTCAAACCATGTTATTGCTATGCTTCATGAGTACCTACTTCTAATGTTCTTTTCTTGAAGATATTTTAAGCTAAAAATTATAATGTAAAGATATAAGCTATTTGACTTTTATGTTATGTTTTTTTCCAGAGCAGGTGTGCCCGATACTGTGTCATTGTCCCGTGTGGAATTATCCGATAGGCTGAAAGATGTGATGGGGTATACTTTAGATATTAAACCATCTCAAATACAACACAAAGAAGCTGGTGAGGGCTTATTTTTGCGAGGTCATGTGGATGTTGGTTCTGTCATAGCATTCTATCCAGGTGTGATATATTCTCCAGCATATTATAGGTACATTCCAGGATACCCCCGAGTTGATGCTAGAAACTCATACTTGATCACAAGATATGATAGTACCATCATTAACGGTCAGCCGTGGGGTCATGGTGGTGAGCATCGTGAGTTGTGGGATGGTGTTTCATTGGATGAATCCCTATCTGATCCTACAGAAATTGTCAGTACAAGATCAGATCGATTTTGGAAGTTGCTGAGTAAACCAACTCGAGGAATCCCTGGAAAAGATTGTGGTGAGATTCTGGAGAGGCGGAATCCACTTGCTTTTGGGCACTTTGCCAATCACCCTGCAGAGGGAACTCTTCCAAATGTGATGGTCTGCCCTTATGATTTTCCTTTGACCGATGCACATATGAGACCTTATATCCCAAACTTAACATTTGGGGTTGAGGAGAACGTTAGAATGCGAAGGTTTGGAAGCTTTTGGTTCAAGTCCGGGGGTTCTGATGATACTGAGTTTGATGTGCCTGTCATAAAGTCAATTGTCTTAGTGGCAACAAGATCTATATGCGATGAAGAAATCTATTTAAACTACAGGTTAAGCAATGCAAAACATCGGCCTGCCTGGTATACACCAGTTGATGAAGAAGAAGACAAACGTCGATGGAGCTAAATGCTTACCATTTGAAGTCCTTTCTCTTGCGTATAAAATTCCTCCTGGAATTGCTGGAAAGGTGCACCTTTCTTTTTGCTGTTATGTTTTGCAATTCTCCGGGTCATACATGCTAGATTATCAACATTGTTTGTATCTGATCTCAGCGAGATTGAGGCTAGATCTTGTATCGGTGATATTGTTTCCTATCAATTATTGACAGAATAATTTACAAACAGCCTGTCATCCATCAAACATGGTTACTGCTATCATAATGTCTTCTAAATTATTGAAGAAGTGCTTCAATGTTTCATGTCACTATCCTTACTCAGGAAGTAAGGAATGTGGGTACCATAGTATTTTCAAATATGTACATGTAGTACATATGTGACCAAGTTAACAAAGAACTGTTTCACAACAATGAAATAAAATAGAACTTATGACACCTATCAAAGTCATAAGAGAAAAGTCTATATTATACTCTGATGTTATATGTACTGTTCGACAAAGGTATAACAGCCATATTTCTATATACAATTCATGTCACAGGCACGCATTGTAGCTGGCAGCGAGACTTAGCCAATTCAACACTTGAATCCAAATTCGTTGGAAAACCAGAAACAAAGAGTGAAAGTGATCGTACAAAGTACTCTTTGGAACTCCATGACTCTTGACTTGGGAAAGATGACACCCTTTTCCTTTGCCTTCACTTGTCGAAATTCTAAGCACACAATAAGTGAAAGCCAACTCATTAAAAAGTCCAATTGCGAAATACCCATTTGCTCGTAAACTCAAAATTGAATGAATCTGATCCAAACATGACCAGAAATGAATGTTCCACCATGGCTATGAATTAGCAGGTTTCTCCTTGTGATCTTCACCAATAATGAATCGTTGCCTGCTATTTTATCGATGTATTATATGCCTCTGGCGATGATTCTGAGCTAAAAAGGTTCTTAGAATGGATATTCAAGGTTTCACTTGCCCAAGAATCCTGTAGATAATGATTTTTCACTTGAAAAGGAAGCTTCCATGCTTGCCTGATATGAATATCTGGGCCAGCCATGCAGCGTGATTACATGATTTTGCAGCATTTGATTTTTAAAAAATGCATGCTCTTCAATTGAAAAGTGCTCTTTATATCAAATTATCAATACATATATAACTTGTATACAGCCTATGTTGTTGATGATTTGAGTTATAACACACACTTAACATGGCACCTGCATTTTCTTCCAGACTAGCTCTTGTTATTGTTTTATCTGTTTCTGATTTGTGGGTTTTGGCCTCGACCAGGGGACTAGACCGGTGAGCTGCAGCGGAGCAGGAGGCCGACCTGGTTATCAGGCTTCCCGCCCAGCCAGTCACTGTCAACAAGAGAAATGGGAGAGCACTGTTTTATTGGTTTTTTGAAGCAACTCATAAGCCAGAGAAGAAGCCTCTTCTTTTGTGGTTAAATGGAGGTCTCTATACACTTTGTCCACATGTCTTTCCCCTAGTTATAATGTTATGTTTTGTTGGTACTAGATGAATAAAATCTAAACTTTTCCATAATATACATTAGAGTAATATTAATATTGAGCATCCGAGTGTATCTCTGTCTCAATCAATTGGTTTGAGACTACGTTAGCATATCTGATTATTTCAAGCCATAATGAAGTACAGGACCTGCTTGTTCTTCTGTTGGATACAGAGAAGCAAAAGAGCTAGGACCATTCTTAACTCAGAAACGAGTTCCAGAGCTCAAGTTCAACAACTCATGGAACAAAGGTTTTGCAAAACATATGAGTTCATATCTGTATCTAGTTTCTCAGACATTTATTGTGATCTTAACTTGTTCTAATTGTCACATATTCAGAGGCTAATCTCCTCTTCATTGAATCTCCTGTTGGTGTGGGATTTTCAGAGTCAAATACATCCTCTGATTTAGATAATCTTGGTGACAAAATCACAGGTATGTATAACAACTACATTTGAATCCCATCCAATGAGACACCCTATATTTGTTGCTGATAATTCACTAACTCAACTTGTTCTTCCACAAATTTTTAGTCGGAGATTTGTACAATTTTCTCGCCAATTGGTTTCGAAGATTTCCTCAATTCAAAACCCATGATTTCTACATATCTGCTGAAAGCTATGCAGATAAACAAATATGTGTTCATAAATGTGAACCAATGTTTACAATATAAGAAAGATCTTCCTCTTGAACATGAAAAAAAAATGCTTGCTTTCAGGTCACTGTTCCTCAGCTTGCACACAAAGTATTCCATCGGAACAAGAGAGTCTCTGCAGACAAATGCATAAACCTCAAAGGCTTCATAGTGAGTTGCAATATTATGAGGAACAAATATGTCAATCTTCCTACTATATATATATTAAGGAATTCAATGTTTCTGAAATAGTTTTTGAATTGTAATGCACAAAACAGATTGGCAATGCTGTGTTGCATGGTGAGACAGACCAGAGAGGGATGATAGAATATGCATGGTACCATGCTGTGATTTCTGATGAAGTTTACAATACCATCAAAAGATGGTGCAATTACAGTGGAAGTGTTCCATCAGATGCGTGTATTCATTGCCTTGAAGAGTATTTTAGTGTCTATGACCTCATTGGCATGTATAGCTTATATGCACCAACCTGCATAGAAGGAAATTCTACCTCAAGAAGTAGAAGATTAAAGGAGCTGCACCCAAATTCATGTACAAGTATGTACGTTTTTCATCATTGTTTTTTTGGGGGGGGTAGTGTTTTAAACACTTTATATTTCATTTTATTTGATGTAGCTAATAAAATCGACTTTTTTAAACATTAAAATTCAACCAATAATTACGCATTATATATATATATAATGATTTTTACATTATTTTGTAGGATGGCTTGCACAGGAAGCCGGCAGGTTATGATCCATGCATTGAGTCTACTTCTGCATACTTCAACAGAAAAGATGTTCAGAAGGCTTTTGCAGGCAAATGTCACCGGAATTCCATGTCCATGGGCTCACTGCTTGTATACTTCTTCTTCCTGAAATTCATCGTCTTTATTTGTATATCTACAATGAAATCATATATATATAGCTCAAAACATAACAGCGGCAACGAGATTGGATGGAACGATGCACCGAGCAGCGTCCTGCCCACTACAAAGGAGCTCGTAAACGGTGGTGTGAGAGTTTGGGTCTATAGGTAAGCATACATGTGATTATAACACTTGTTACACATGCTAATGTAATCAAGATTAAAGGTCTTAAGACTCTCAACCCAATGGTATTTATGCCTACATCTTTTGGTAGTTAAGGAAAATCGCCTCCCTTAAAAGCGGTAAAAAATCAAACTTAGCTTGTCTTAGGGGTGTAAACAAGCCGAGCTGAGTAAGGATGTTTGTAAATTCGACTTAATTTTTAGCAAAAATGTTTGATATATTATAAATCGAGTTAAACTCGTTCAAAATTCATAATGTTTGAGTTTGACTCAATATATTTTTAAGCCGAGTTCGAGCCGAACAAATATTTGTGTTTGACTTTTTAACAACACTTTATAAATTTAATGTAACCTCAATAATATTGGGCTACTCCTCAGTGCACGACCTATCAACGGGTTTAGCAATGATATTGCTATGTTTGTTCGCTGCCCAAATAGGTTGCCTGGATAGACCATCCATTACGACGGCCTGACATTCGTCACCTCAACCCCCAAACGATCCAGAGAATTTGATAAAGCACTTCTTGGCCAACCACCCTCCACCAGTGGGCACCCAACGCTCCCAAGGTTGTAAAGAACCAGAACTAGGTCCATTAGGATTCGGCATACTACTACTATACATGATGATGTTTATCCTAAACTAAACTGTTTAACTAGTGTTAGTACTTCCATATCCTCAATTCGTCAATTCATTGCCATGTATAGAATATAAACTAATGAATTGGAAAAAAAAGATATAAATATGTGCTATGACCACAACCAAAGGAAGGCATCTTGATCATTGAGAATCTGAGACAAGCTGCGATCAATGGAAGTATACAGTGCAAAAAAAAAAGAAAAACAAGGATATTAGGGCTCAAACTGTCTGGCCAAATAGAGTTCTAGCTGACAACATATGCAATTACTAATTGAAACTGATGCTCATGACGACGACGCAAAACAGAATAGCTGGCAACTTTAGATTCAACAATTAGATCCGCTTGTTCAAGTCTCGGTAAGAAAGCTCGCAATAAAAAAAAATCCAAAATGGATTTGTAAAAATGGTATTTACATTGACACAGAATAGAACATCAACAAACGAAAGAAAATCGTTCTTCTAATATTCTTTTCAAAATAATAATGTCAGTATTAGATGACTCCATAAGAGAGATTAGCAACTTGTGGTCGATGCTGAGTGATTAACATACTGAAAAGTTAATGCTTTGACCTGGTCATAAATTGAATGCAACTAATTATGGATTTACCACTTGCAGAACCAACTAAATAAAGTGCTTCAGAAAAATGAGTTAGAATCGATGATTGATAGGAGTTTGATGTCAGCACTGCCAAAGAGCTCCAGCACTGATGCATCAGAAGTTTGCCAACTATTGCAAGTACTTAGCAGAATCCTCTCCCAGTCATTCGATTTTAGGTGAGTTCAAGAATCAAAGAAGGGCTGCTAGCATCACGTTGGACTTTGATTTTGAGTTCGAATACTTCCATCACAAAATCTCCAAGACCCATCGTCTTGTTTCTTAAGAACATACAGAATTTTGTATGTGCTGCAGTCAAATCCAATATATATTCTTCAAAATTTGTTGCACAAGAATTGGTTATTGGGTAATAGGGCATACACAAGAAATACCTGTAGTAATTAGGATATTTGGGCTGAGATTCATCTACAAGCTCTGCAGCCTCTTCAAGAAGGACCTCAATTTCAGACATCTCCAAACCAGCCCCATCAGATAATATCTCAGCTCGCAAAATGGATAGACTAAGCAACACAAATCTCCAATAACATGATTTAGCTTTTGCAGACTCCGCTAATTCCTGCCACTACATACAAAAGGCCAAAATTTTGATGCATGATATAGCCCATCAACAATTAGTAAGTAATTAAAGAAATTTACCTGAGTAAGCATTGTATCACCAAGGACGTCAGAGAGACATTGGATTTGATGGCTGGGCCCCAGTGCCTCGGCTTTTGTTTCTTGCCATTGTCTAACCAAGGACTCTGCTTCAGTAAAAAGCATTAGCCTTTTCTGTAGCAGGTTGCTAAAAGAAACGTCGTCAGTGAGTTGATTTTGCAGCATGCCATCATCCACTGGATGCTTGAGCGTCTTCCCATATCCTTCCATTACCTTTCTAAAACTTCTAACTATGTTACTTTTATCAATAATGGCAGAACCGCTTTGATAAGAGGGTGATGGATCTGTCATCAAAGCTTTGGAGCTTATATGCATCCCTGGGTTACTTGTATATGCAGTGGATAGGTTTCTCACACGACCATATTGCATGGGAAATAGTTTCAAAAGAACAAACACCAGGCCCCCTACAACAGAAAAGAGGGTGATCCTGCCAAATACATCATTAAGTATCCACCAACTCTCCCAGACTTTCTTCTTGTGAGATCCAAGATCTCTCCTGAGTTGGTCGGGCTGGATATGCATACTATCCGACTTACTATCCATGACCAGCTGGCTTTGCAGGCTTACAGGAGCCAACTTTGTCACTGTAGACTTAAGATGTCGACTGGAGCTTCCATGAAAAAGCTCTTCAGAAGTTCTAGAAGCAGGGGTGGAGACTCTCTGAAGAGGATCTTTCAATTGTTTAATGGTAAGAGTCTTTTTTTCACCCCTAAAAAAATTGGCCTACAAAGCAAGACAAATGATAATTCATACAAATTTGCAACACCAGACCAAGGAAATTTTATATGCTTACCATCAATTACTCACCAAAGATGGAGAACAGTCTCGAGTATCCGAAAATACAGCCAGCACTGAATCTTTCAACCATTTTTCCTGGTAAATTCAGTAGGCTGTCTGGTATAAGACAAGTTCAAACTTAAGATAAACATATGAAAGAAAGTTGTGCTCCACATTCAATGGGGCCCTCAATAGAAAGGGAAACTGTTAAATGGATCAGTTTTATGCAGTGTTTCATACGTAGGTACCCCATATTTGAAAAGATGAACACCTACCAGGAACTGGTGGGCATTGGCTTTGTCTTTATCAACTTTTTCAGCAGCATTTGAATTGAAGCCTCGTGAAGATAAACTTTTTGTGGTATCAATCTGTTGCAACCTCTCAACAGTTTCTGCCTCAACACCCTACACGTTTAATGTTAATTATAATTTGAAGCTATACAGAAGGAGTTGAAAAGAAAAACTTCACAATCGGCTAATTACCTTCCCCAGAAGAAAAGAGCACAACGTTTCCTCAAATTTCAAATCCATGCCTTCTGAGGCAGCCAAAGACTCGCAAATGGACTTTGCTCTACTTAACTGCATATAACATTCACATCAACTTACAAAACAAACTTTAACTCAAAAAGTGAAATCGAAACTTAAGTTACCATATCAGTTTGCCTGCTTGAAAAGCCTACTGCTATGTATGCTATCATGGCAGTGTAGAAACAATTAAAATCAATCACAATCTTTTGGTTTTGTGATTCAATCGATTTTTTGTTTTTGCGGGTAATGGCCAAGTTATCCCAGGGAAGGAGATCCACAATTTCAGTAGCCATAAGATTATTCAATGCTTGGCTAAGAAAACATGGCCAGTCGTAAACCCGACAAGAATTTTCAACTTCAAGACCCTGTCGCAGCAGTTCACGCAAGGCTGAAATAGCACCGCGCCTTCGTTCAGAGTTTTCAGGTGATTGAGGCAAAGCAAGCAACTCTAATGTGCAAGCGGGTGCAAGTTCCTCTAAAGATTCCTCTATCTGTAGGCATTATTTTACAAAGACTATATAATTAGCATAAACAACATGTCATGCATTTGTCAATAAAGAAACAATGACATCAAAATACATGCCTGCGATAGCAAAGGCATGTTTCCCAATGAAATTTTGCTTTTAAGTAGATATTGTGCACGAGCAAGAGCTTCAAATCCCAATGACACCTTATTCTTTTCAAAACCCGACTTTGCTATAGAGCACTGCAAGAACATTGCAAAAATAGGAAAGGTCGGAAAGGTTGAAAAAAAAAAGAAGACTCTGTATCTTGCTTTTTTTTATATTACTTCAGCCAAGGCCATCGACAGAAGAAGGTCATGGGAATAAGGCTTTGCATCTTGATGTTGTAGAGCAGCTCGGCCAACTTCCAGTACAAGTTTATCTTCTCCAACCTGCAAAATTCAAGATCTGTTCACATGATAATTAAGCTAATAGATACTTACTGAACAATGACACACAACCCGTCCATCAATGGTTATGACGAAGCGCACTGAAGTATAAGTGCAACTAAACTCATATGCACATTAGAGAAAATCTAATCCAGCTCATAAATTCACAACATAAGCAAGTCAGATAATACCTCCTGCAATAAGCACAGAGCACCCGGCAACCAAGTCCATGGAATGCGAAGAGAAGACTTTGGTGGAATTTTAGCCTTGGAATCACCACTATATTCCGGTTCAAACAGAAGCTTATCCCTTACATCCATCAACAGATCCTTCATTTGAAAAGCAAGTGCTCTAAGAACCATATTTTCCGAATGCAATCTCAGGTAGAGACGTTTCAAAGCTTTCTACACAAATAGCAGGAATTGCTAGCACCAATTTCACCAAAGTTGTAAATTTATTTTACCTGTCGAGACGCCACAAGATCAAGGGTGTATCCTTCCTCAATCTCCGCCTTTTTCAGCTCCATCACCGACTTCACAATTTCATCTTTCTCTGCCTTGCAAGAAAGGCCTAAGAGCTACACTCCCAATCGGTCATAAACTCAACCATTTCCGACAATTTACAGTAAAAACAGCAAACAGAAGCTCAATTTACACCTTCAACATCTTTCAGAGACTACAAAAAGAGTAAAAACTGCAAACCTGCAAAGCAAGGTATCCAACCTGATAGCAAGTGACCGGAACCTCAACGCCGCCGCGAATCTGCCCGCCGTACTCCACACGAGCTTGCGACTCCGCCACAGCCGCCCTCCCATGGCAGGCCACCGCGAGCCGGCATCGGACCCGCCGGCGCCGCAAATCGGGGATCCCATCAGCAACCCCATCACTCCCAAGCCAGTGGCCGTCGCCGGAGCGAATGCCGCCCCGCCGGCTCCGCTCCTCGTCGCACCGGCGGCACGGCGGCCCAGACCCCGCCATCAGCTGCAACGCGAGCGCCATTCCGACGAGCTCCACCGATCGGATCAGGTAGACGACGCCATTGCCGAGGTAGGGTTTTGAAGACGGGGGGAGGGGGGAGCTGCTTTTGGAAAGTAAAAGGGTGGCTTGGTAGAGTGAGGAAGAAGGAAAGAAGATTGGTGGTGGTGGTGGTGGTGGTGGTGGTGGTAGTGGTGGTGGTGCTGGTGGTGGTGCTCCGCCGCCGTAGGTCGGTGAAGAGACGGCGGAGGTGGGCCGGTGACGGTGGAGCTTAGGGGTAATGGGCCGGTACAGTATTGGGCCCAGCCCACTTTGAGTGGGATAGTGATATTTTTTATGTTGAACCACGTTATTTTATTTTGAGTATAATATAATGTGTTTCAAACTTCAAACATTATATATAAATAAATAAATAACAAATGTCATTATAAGATTTAACACAATTTAACATTTTTAACACTTTCATATTATTTATTCAAGTATTATAATAAAAATTAATTTCAAAATATCTATTAATTTATTGATCTTTTAAAATTTAAAAATAGATAATAATAACATTTAAAAATAATAATATTTTAACAACGCCCTATTTATGCATCCTACTTTTAATGTATAAATAAAAACATTATTTAATGATAATTACTAAAATAAAAATTCAAATCAAATATGTAGTCCATATATGCTTATATGAGACATAGTTTATATAAATTTATTTTGTCTTTGTTTCTCGTATATTTGATTGGACAGAATTGGATTAGGATTTAAACTTTGAAGTATTTGATTGTATTAATGTATTAAAATATTTTAACTTGAGTATCCCACTTTTTACTGATTGGATTTAGGTTTTAGAGTATTTGAATGCATTCACGTGTGAAAATGTATGGATTGGAAAAGAAATAAAATCGATTTAATTGGTTTGGATATTTAAATGTTTTACCGCCATTTTTATCATATTGGTGGATTAAGTTCGGATTTAAACACTAGTTTGATGTATTTGATTGTATAAACATATTTGAATATATTTGGCCCTACATAGATTGGGGTTTCGCATCCGATATGATAAGGTGGTATAATGTTAAAGCATGCATACAAAATATTAAAAAATAGCGAAAAATAAAATAAAAAATAAAAAGGGCTATATTTACTCATTGGCTTATAATTAAGGATTGGGGTTTAGTTTTATGTGAATATGATTAAGGATTGAATGTTTTGAATTCAAATAAGTGGATATTATGATCATAATCATATCATACATGAACAATGTTTTGTGCTGGACCATATATAATTATGAATATATTATCCAAATTATATCTTACTTGAACTCATCCCTATTTTATAATAAATACATTATAATAGTTCAATAAAAATTTATTCTAGAGCTAGGGTGGGTTATCACATAGCTCGGTTTCCCACTAGCTCGTCCTTTCTGACTAAGTACCTTATTGAAAAGTCCACTATTTATCTTTTCTCAATATTTTGTGTTATTAATTAACAAATTTATGTGTTAATAAACCTAAGTCATAACTGGGAAAAAAAAGCATATTAAGAAACCATAGGAAAAAAAAAAATTGACTTTTTAAATGGCATGCACATATAGACAGACAAGCCGATCTAGTCAATCAAGTTCGAACACAGAAAATGTATTGGCCCAGATCTTAATGGTCATACAAGGGTTGACACAGGCTTTAGCAAATACTAACTCTATTGTTCAGAATATTGTCCAGCAATTACTGGGAGTGGTAGCAGGGAATGGAGCCTCGAACTCAGTAGCGGATCATAGTGTAACCACAAACGGCGGTCAAGGGAGTGCCCAAGGGTACGCTTGTTCAGTGGACTCGGGCGAGCTAGGGGAGCTTTCGAACCCAGTGCCACAGGTAGTACAACAAGTGTTGCCGTCAGTTGTCGATGATAATGATTGCTATACCGTGAAAAAGTTTATGAAGAATGGAGCTGAAGGGTTTGTTGGAGGGACTGATCCAATGAAGGCTGAGAGCTGGATAAACATCACAGAAAAAGTTTTTAGGGCTTTGTCTGTGCCCCACCGCCATTAATTGAGATTGGCAACATGCATGATTTAGGAAGAAGCATCTTACTTGTAGAAATCCATGGAGAAAACCATATTTCATCAACGTGAGTTCTCTTCCATCACGTGGGCAGAATTTGTAGCAACTTTCAATAGATAGTATTTTTTGGATCCCGTTGTTCAAAAGAAAGCGCTGGAGTTCGCCAACCTAGTATAGGGGAGGACTCCGTCCGAGACTATGCTAATAAATTTTTTACAGTTGGAACATTTTGCACCTAGGATTTTGGCAACTAAAAAGGCTAGAGTTGGCAAATTCTTTTAAGGATTAAAGCTGGAATTGAGGAATAAGATTGCTACAACGCCAAGGAGTACGATAACAGAGGTGATCGATTCGGCCACTACTTAGGAATTGGTGTTCGAGTATGACCGTGCACAAAAGCAAGAGAAGGTTACTTCATAGCACAAGAATGCCAACCCTCTTAGTAACCAAAACAGGCCAGTAGGAGACCAATAGTAGAGCTACTGAGGTAACATAGAGGGGAACCTTAAAAAGAAGCTTGAGGATACCCCATTGAGACGAAGCCCTAATTGCAACAAGATGCATTCAAGGAGATGCAGGGAGCCCCATAGGTGCTACAATTGCGGGAGGATGGGACACTTGCAGATGGAGTGTCGTCAGCCTCCAAAGCAACAATAGGAGCAACCTGACAAGGGTAAGGCACCAACTCCCATTCGCTACCCGACACCTACACAACCGGCAGACAAGGGGAAAGCATTTAGAGTAACACCAATTTCTAAAGCATCATACCTCATGGCTCTAGCAGAACTCAAATAGTTAAAGAGTCAACTAGAAGAGTTGTTGCCACGAGGTTTTATCTAGCCAAATACTTCACCCTGGGGAGCCACTGTTTTTTTTATGAAGAAGAGGGATAGATTTCTTCAACTGTGTATTAACTACGACCGACTCAATCAAGTTACACTAAAAAATCGATACCCCTTACTGAGGATTGATGACCTATTTGATCAGTTAAAAACAGCCCAAAGTATTTTCTAAGATAGATTTGCGATCTGGTTATCACCAACTGTTAGTCAAGGAGTCAGACATACAAAAAACGGTTTTTTGAACTTGGTATGGGCATTATGAGTTCCTGGTTATGCCTTTTGGTCTAACAAATGCACTAGCGGCCTTTATGTCACTCATGAACATGATATTTCATACATACTTGGACAAGTTTATTATTGTATTTGTGGACGAAATTCTGATCTATTCAAATAATGAGGAGGAACATGTAAAGCAGTTGCCCATTACTCTTCAAGTTCTGAGAGAGAATCAATTGTTCACCAAGGTCTTAAAGTGTGACTTCTAGTTGAATGAGGTAAACTTCCTTGGTCATATTATCTAAAAGGCCAAAGTTGCAGTGGATCCATCGAAAGTGAAAGTGGTCACGGATTGGCCATAACCCAAGTCAGTCACCCACATTAGAAGTTTTCTTGGTTTAGCAGGCTACTACAAGAAATTCATTGAAGACTTTTTCTTGGTAGCATCGCCAATGACCAAGCTCACAAGGAAGGGAGTCAAGTTCGAATAAAGTAGTAAGTGTGAGGAGAGTTTTCAATCTTTGAAGAAGAGTCTAACCACTGCACCAGTCTTAACCCTGTCAAATGGTATTGAAGGATTCATTGTTTTTAGTGATGTGTCTCTGTTAGGTGTTGGATGGGTCCTTATGCAAGGAGGCAAAATAGTGACCTATGCCTCTTGTCAATTGAAGATTCACGAACAAGATTATGCAACTCATGACTTGGAACTGGCAACAGTTGTTTTTACCCTAAAGATTTGGAGACACTACTTGTATGGAACCCAGTTTGAAACCTTCACTGACCACAAGAATTTGAATTATATCTTCACCTAGAATGACCTTAACCTTCGACAGAGGTAGTGGATAGAATATTTGAAGGATTACGACTTCTAAGTCTTATACCACCTAGGGAAGGCAAACGTTGTAGCAGATGCATTGAGTCGGAAGGGCAAAGTGGACAAAGGTTAGTAGCTAGCTAGAATTTAGACTATATAAGTAGAAGTGATTGCTCTCAACCCTGTGGAGCAACTAATTGGGTTACTGTCAAATCTAATTGATTCCAATGACTTGGTTGATCGTGTTTAGCTAGCACAAATTGATGATAAGAAGTTGAATGAAATGATAGACAAGACTTCTGACATTGTAGCTGATTCTAATAATGTAATCAGATTTAGATGGAGGTTGTGTGTACCCAAAGATGATGCAATGAGGCGGAATATCTTGGAGGAGGCTTATCGCTCAAAGTTCTCGATACACCCTGGATTTACTAAAATGTATCAGGATTTAAAGTGAACCTACTGGTGGAATGAAATGAAGAAGGGTGTTCTGGATTTTGTCTCTACGTGTCAGACTTGCCAACTAATTAAAGCCCAACATCAACTATCCAGTGGGCTATTGCAGCCTTTAGAAATATCTATCTAGAAATAGGAGTGCGTCACTTGCGATTTTATTGCAAAAGTCCCAAGGACTCAGAAGAAGCATGATTCCATATGGGTGGTTGTTGATTAACTAACTAAGGCAACTCACTTCATCCCCACGAAAAAAATGAAAGCGGCAGAATACCTAGCAGGATTGTATGTCGATAACATCATGAAATTGCATGGGATTCCCAAGGAGGTAATCTCTAATTGAGATCCCCTATTCACCTCTCATTTTTGGGAAGCTTTCTAAAAAACCATGGGGACCCAAATTAAGGTCAGTACAACATATTATCCCTAAACTGATGGTTACAATGAGAAGACTATTCAAACTTTGGAAGATTTGTTGAGAGCTTGCATCATTGACTGGGGAGGAGACTGGGAGAATCACTTAGCCTTTGCAAATCACTTACAATAACTCTTACCAAGTCAGTATAGGGATGACGCCATTTAAAGCCTTATATGATAGGCCTTGAAGGTCTCCATCAAGCTGGTTGGAGTCTATCGAAGCAATTATAGTCGGGCCCGAGATAGTGAGGGAAGCAACTGAAAAGGTAAAATTCATTTAGCAAAGGCTTAAAGGAGCTTAAGATCGACAGAAGAGTTATGCTGATTCTCAAAGGAGAAACCTAGAGTTCCAAATTGGGGAGCTCGTGTGTCTAAAGACATCTATTACGAAGGGGGTGATCAAATTTAGATCATTAAGGAAGTTGAAGCCGAGATTCATAAAATAGTTCCCAATCCTGAATCGAGTTTGAACTAATGCATATAGATTAGCATTGCCACCAAGCCTAGTTGGAGTGCACAATGTTTTTCATGTATAAATGCTAAAGAAATTTGTAAGAGATGGGGAAGATATAATCACGAATTTTAAAGACTTAAAGCTACAATCAGATTTAACCTACGAGGAAAGGCTGATTCACATCCTAGCAAGAGAAATAAAAACACTCAGGAACAAGAAAATCCCCTTGGTAAAAGTATTGTGGTAGAATCAAGGGTCAAAGGAAGCTACATGGGAGACTGAGTAAGAAATGTCAAAGAAATACCCTAGCCTATTTGTGGAACAATGTTCTTGTAATTTGTAGTAACACGATTGGATGAATAAGATATAAATAAATAAATAAATAAATTTTATCTCATCAAAGTTCAATGTCATTTCCAAGTCTAACTATACATAGATAATTAATTAACGAATTGGTCTACCCCTACTGATACTAAGGAAATAATTAATCATAATTGTTCTACTGGTCGTTACAGTATTTTCGGGGACGAAAATTTCTAAGTTGGAGAGATTGTAAAAACAAAAAAAATGTCATTTTATTTAGGTGGACTTGGTCTAGGTACAGATAAGATAAGATTTGAAGTTAGAAGATTTACTTGAGATCTCGACATTAGTGAGTTATTGCTATTCAAGTTAAAACCAAAGAGGGGCAAGTCCTTCCCTACTGTCTCTTCTTCTCTTTTCTTTCCTCCCGCCCACAGTGGTTGTAGCCCCCTCTTCTATTCTCCATCTCTTCTTAGGTATACTTTCTTTATATTTCTATTGATTATTTTCCTCATATGCACACATGTCATGGTTGTCATTGGTGTTTTGTTGTTCCATGAACTTTCTATGGTTTATGTTTGTTTGATTTTGGGGTGGAATTATTTTGGGATGTGGTAAAATTATTTTATTTGTTGGTTGATTAATTAAAGAAAGAACATGATTTATTTTATTTGTTGGTCAAGGGATTGACTTAGACCAACACGGGGCCGCACTTTTAAAATTATTAGAAAGATAAAATACCCGCCCCATGCTGAAAGGGGTGACATGGCACAGTGGTGTAAGACAACTCATTATGCATTTGTAATACGAAGAGGGTGAGTCAATGACAAATATAAGTAACTACAAGCCGTAGGCTACGTAGCGTATGTGCGCATAAATGAGATTGTAGCTGGATGGGGCGGCCACCCTTTCTGGCATAATTAGAGCTTAATATAGGCTCATAATTAATAAAAAACTTAAGAAATAATAATATAGAATATATTGAGTTGTTTCATATAATTATGTAACTTAGTGGTTTTATTACTAACACGGTTTTGTAATCGCAGGTGAGCCGATTTAGACTAATACTTAAGAGTAATTGGTGGTTCTTTTACCAAACTATGCTTGACGAATTGATAAATAAAATTGGACTTATTTTTATAATCTTTGAGTTATAAATGTGACTATGGAAAATAGTTTGGAGGTTATGAGACTTTGTGTTTGCGTATTTAATTTATCTTATATAACGTTGCATGTTATCATTAATATAACATGATTTATTTTTATGATTAGTAAATTATTATAATTATTTGTCATGTTACGATTCATATACTTAAAGTTTATTGTTACATCCTTCATATTTTTTAGTAATATCCTGCCAGCTAAAGCGGGTTGTTACATATACTCTAAGTTTTTCCTTAATAATAAATAACAATTTATGAATAAATAAATACAATTTGTAAAAAACTTCGTTAAAAATGTATATTAATTAATAAATTTAATTTAAATAGTATAATTATTAAATTTGTCAATATTTTAAAATTCTTAATTTAAGTAGAATTATACTTCAACGCTTTAATAATAACAATTCCATAATATGTATATCAAATAACAAATTTATTTTAAGTTATATAATTATAAATATATTAAAATTTATCAATATTTTTATAATTTTTTATTTGGGTAGAAATATACGCCAATTATTTCTTAATTCAATAATAATAGTAATAAATTCAAATTAAGTTAGTATTAATGAGCCAATTAAACTATTGGAAGGTCAATATTTTTAAGATTTCTAATTTAGGTAGAATTGTATTCAAATACTTTCTTGATTAAATAACAAATCTATTTTAAGTTGTATAATTATAAATATTTTAAAATTTATCAATATTTTTATGATTTTCAATTTAGGTAGAACTATATTCTAATGATTTATTAATTAAATAATAATAATAATAATTTTAAATTAAATAAATATGAATAGACCCATTAAATTATTTATGGCTAGTATTTTAAAGTTGATAATTTGTGTAGAATTACACTCAAATATTTATTTAATTAAATAATAATATTAATTTTAAATTATGTAAATATTAATGAGCCCATTAAATTGTTGATTGGTTGAAATTAACCATGTTTAAAGAATGCTTTAATAAAGGGGTACTCTCTTAATTCCGACTAATAAATTATTAATAAGTTAAATTAAAACAACCTTGTTTTATACGTAACTGTGGCCCAGAGTATGGATTGCGGGGCCCAAGACTCACTCTGGTATTCTCGATTTTCCCGCGCAGGCAGCTTCTCCGAAAAAGCTCGCTTTGTCTGCAACCGGTTACTTCGTCCTCCCAAACGAAGAAGAGAGAGGGGAGGGGAGCTCCAACAAGCTTCCATGGCGGCCAAGGGATGGCGTTCAAGCTGGTCGTGGGCAGAGGAGGAAGCAAAGAGAGAGCTCGAGCTGCTTGAGTCTCTCCACCCCGGCCGCTTTGACTTCCTCAAACTCGAACTCAAAGCCTTCATCTCCGAAGACTCCCAACTCCTTCCACCTCCCAGCGACGACGCCTGTGTATCGACGCAAGGTGGCACCTTTTCAACTTTTTCTTTCAGGGTAGAGATTGTTTCTCCATGGTTTGGAGGATTGTCTCATATGTTCCTCTGTTTGTATTAGGCAGTGTCGAGTAATGGGAAGAAGAGGAAGGCGTCCTACGGCGGAGATGCCATGGCGAAGGCCGAGGCGTGTCTGCGTCGGATACGTGAAATCAAGCGCAGCTTCGTTCATGGCCGGCGGCCTGCGTGTCCACTCCATCAGACGAGAAAACAAAGCAAGTCAGAAGATCATCACTAGTTTTTTAACTTTTTTAATGGGTGATTATTTTGCTCATTGTGTATCTATAATTCTAAGAGCTTGCAAAGAGTGATTATGATGATCAAAGAGCCAAAAACTTCAATCAAAAAGATTGACTTTTTGCTTTAGAGAAAAAAGAGATCAACTTTTTCTAGCGTTGTCCGTGTAGATAGTGGTGGTGTTAAATGGAAATGGCCATTGGATTTACAATTTTGCCCGGGGGGTCATAGTCCAGCCCAAAAAATATTATAAGTCCATTACTTAGACTACATATATATATCACCTATGTAAATTTAATTTATAGACTTGTAGGTCTAAAATATAAAGAATAGAAGAATTTCACATTCAATTTATAACTTAAACTCATTAATAAATTTAATCTTATTCATAGTAGATTAACTGTGTCAATCTGATTTAATAATGTAAATTAGATTCATGGTTTATAATTAAATAGAATAAAAATAGAAAAGACGTCGTATAAAGGAAAAGATTAAAATTTTGGTTAATTTAATAAAGCCAAATTTAAATATAACTATAATGGTAGATGTATGATCATGGTTCAACATAAAAATAATAAAATCAATTGAATGAATAATTTATTATTGTTATTTTGAATATTGTAGAGCTATAGAGAGATAATTTGTATTCGTTAAACTTGAAAGAATGAAACCTATAATGAGAAAATTAGAAATATTGGTGGACCTTGAGCAATCTCATACAAATTCAATTATTTATATATTTGTAATTAGACACAACTAACTTTCAATTATTTACAAGTTTGTCCTTCAACACAAATAACTTGATTTATTTGAAATTTTTTGATAAATCTTAAATAAAATTTCAGAGATAATCGAAAATCTTCTCAAAAGCCGTATTTGTACATAGAGATGCTAAACATAAAAAAATATCCGTAGAGATTCTTTATTCTCTATAAATATCTCCTATTCTTATTTTTCACTCGGACTAGAGACTCTCCAAACAATTAGGCTAAAATTTAGTAGATTTTGAAAAAAAACTCAAATTAAGTTTGTAAAGTGAATCATCATTGCATTTTTTAGGTTAGTTAAGCCAAGAGGCTACTAGCCCTAGTTTAGGTTGAGTCCATGTGTTTGCCTGGCTCGGTTTAGCACCCTTGCTAGCTTAGTCTGGTTAAGTCCATGTGCTTACCCGCTTCGATTTAGCCTTCTTGTTAGCCTAGGCTAGCCTAATTTAGTCAAGTCCATGCACTCGTTCGGCTCAATCCAGCCTCCTTGGTACCGTAATCTAGTTGAGTCCATGGCTTGTCTCATTTGGTTTAGCCTTTTTGCTAGCTTAGTCTGGTTGAGTCTATGCACTTGTCCGGTTTGGTTTAGGCCACTTATTAGTCTGGTTGAGTCCATATACTTGCCCACCTCAATTAAGCCGGCTTAGTTAAATTACATACTCATTTCACCTTATTAAGTAGAATCGTTGATTCAAGGTTGTTGACTTGGTTAGTCAGTTTTAAGTTTGGCTCGACTAGCCTGAGTTGATCAAATACTCTTTTGTGCTTACTTGAATATTAGTCAAATTTGTATTTAATAAAGAGAGTATTTAGATTAAGGTAGTACACACTACGTGTATTACAAGTGACAAATATTCCTTTAAATAATAACACTTACTAAATTATAACTATTATTAAGTGACAAATTTGGTGCTTAAAACCATATACTATAATGGAGTAAATGAAAATTTTATCAATGAAAAGTTGAACTTGTGTTATTTATTTGTGCAAATTTCGTATTTAATAGTTAATTTAATTGTGATATATTTTAGTGATAAGTGAGCATTGGTGTAACCTCGAACTCTAACATTTGCATCACATAAGCCCTTAATGAGTGAGGCAGCAACCCCCATTTTCCTTTTTCAAGTTTGTGTAAAAGGCCACAATTTTGTGCAAGATTCAATCGAATATTATTTAATTATTTTATATGTTGTTATAAAAGGCATTTCTATCTCAATATTAATTTTTAAAATTTTAATTGTCTAAGCATCAATTTAAAGAATTTACTTAATTTATAATATTTATTTATTTTATAGTTTGTAATCTTAAATTAACATAATTTAGATGGTTGACATATTTATAATTTGTAAATGAAAAAGCATTTTAAATAACATAAATTTTAACCAATTTTAACTTAATAAAGTTAGTTTATGATATATAATTTTTAACCAATGTAATCCTATATTAACTGTTTAACTGACGATTAAACGGTGAAAACTTAGTTATAGTAAAATTTTATAAACGTTGTTAATGATTTGATTATGATAATTTTTTTTGAAATGGTAGATGATCGAACCATAATCAAGTCTTTCAGAGCCCTATCTATAGAGTTTCTATCCTTGTAGAATTACTATCTCTAAACTGGGTTTTTATGAATTTAGATAATTAATAAGATTTGAATTGGTTAATACTTAGGAGCTAACAAAATCAACATTAAATTAACCCAGACTATTATAAACCCACCCGGGTGCCGACTCGAGCTTATTATAAGGTGATTTGTTGTTCGAGTTGAAGGCAAGTTCTGGCGGGCTTATTTTTTATCAAGCAATATTTACGTATTTAAAATTTAAGTTAAAAATATATTATAAGAATATTCATTATATTTCAATTTATCAGTCCTTGTCATATAAAATAATATGGTTATGTAACTAAGCTTTATACATCTTTTAAAATTTTGAATAGTTTATTTTCTTTTATTATCTTAATTATATTTCATGGAGTGTGTATCTAATATAGACGTTAAAAATTTTATTTAATATATAAAATATTAAACTTCCATTGAACTTAGCTTAAACAAGCATGATCCATCTTAGTTCCTATACTCATTTTATATAAAGTTAGATTAAATATTTACCGAGTGTAAAAGCCTTAGGGTATATATCGAGTTTAATTGGGGGTGTAAACGAGCCAAGCCTATAAAATCCGTGGTTCGAGTTAAGGTTTTATAGTCGTTAGCCGATCGATTCAGCCGTTGGTTTGAGTTGAGTATGTTTCAGAACACGTGTACTGAGCTGATGCCGGTCACGTGTATGAGCTGTGAGGGTCATGTATACCTGAGTATGTGATGATAACATCATGAATGAGCAGAGAATGAGTTATCAGAATGTATGAGAGTATATAGTTAATGATTTTAGATTTCTTTATTTTGTGACCATAGAAATAACTTTATGCCACATACTGTGTTAAGACGCGTTATAGGGTAGTTGGGTGGGTTATTAGTTATAGAGCATGTCATTTGGATGTGGTGATAGTTTTTTTATTTTATAAGATTTTCCCCGATTTTTTTAGATTTTTTAAATATTTATTACACGTTAGTTATTATTCTTAACTCGAGACGGAGTCGAGTCAAGTTTTATTTACGAGTTTGCCATCCAACCTTTTCTTTTCCCTCCCGACATTTTTCCCCTCCCAAACCCTTGCCGCCACTTTGGATTGCCTCTGCCACCGACCAACGCCGCCCAGCCCTGGCGAAGCGTCGTCATGCTGCCCCGACCGGCCCCGACCACCGTCTGGCCGCCGCGACGGTGGATTGCCACAGCTAGCGCAGAGATCGCGTCATGGTCGCGTTGGCGATTCTGCTGCCAAGTGACCGTCGCCGTCGCTTTCTAGTGGTAGCCACGACATCCTCGACCCCCGAGCGACCTTCCCCGACCAGAGCGCCGCTCAGCACCGCCCACACCAGCCGGATCTAGCCACCCACAGCAGCCACCCTTTTGTAGCCATTTTTCGGCGAGCCACCGCCTCCATTGACTAGGTCAACGCCACAGATGTGTCGGGCTCGCCGAGCTGGTTCCGATGGTACCCTATACGCCCCGATCTGACCAGTAGACGCCGCCGGCAACTCTTACCGAAAAACTGCTGGAAAATCGCCGGAAAACCACTGAGTTGCTGGAAAACCGCCAAAACTCGCCGGAAAACCGGATCAATGGAATTTGCTGGGTCTTTCGCTGAGTTCATCGAGTCAAACCTGATCGAGCTTTGGACGCCGTCGAGCGCCGAATTCGAGGTTCGAGACGCACATACGACGAAACCCTAACCGTCGTTGATTGCTGATGATGCGAGGTATAATTACCTCTTAAGTTTATTATTTTAGATTGATGATTGTTAGCACAGCATGATAGGATTGATTAATTGATGTTGATGTGATTGAACACTAATTAATGATGAAGTGATAAGTGACATGGTATTATTAAGTATGAATGAATGTTAAGTGGTCTAATGAGGTAAAGTAAATTTGAACATGATAATTGACCACGACGTAATTTAGGGATATATAATAAAATTGGTGATGTTTGCACAAGATTTGTATTTATCCAGATATATGGATAATTTTTAAGATTTGTATTTATTAAGTTATGTGGATATCCACCGAAGATTTAATACCTTGAAGAATAGGTCTCGCTCATTCCAAAATTGCCGGAGGAAAAACTGCATGAGGAAGAGGTAAACGTTGTTTTAAAATTGTCGGAGGAAATCTCTCATCCGGGAGTAATCCCAACTCTATAAAAAGCCCGGGGATATTCTTGAATGGAGGGGAGGGGGGGGCTCGTTGAATTGAAAAAAAAAAAGAGACGGAAGAAAAAAACAGAGAGAAGGGGAGGAGCCCCTCGCCGGAGATCCATCTCTTGCAACCCCCTATTTCAACTAACTAGTGCATGATGCATCTGCCTTCTGAGTCATCAAAGAAGAAATTATCAAGAGTTTGCCATATTGCCACGCTACGGCCGATCTACCAGAGAGCCCGGATCGCACCAAGTTGCCGCCTTCTCCAAGCCTTGCCAAGAATTGTTGCCATCATCATCGAGTCATGAAGGTTTTCCCCCTGCATCTTGCTGATTTACTAGAGAAGCCAGGAGCCACCGCCGTCCAGACCTTCCCACAAGAGCGGCCCTTGCAGGAGTTTTAGCTGCCAAAGCCGTTGCCTACGGCCAGGAGTTTGTTTTTCTTCCTTTGATGTAGGTAGAAATCAGGGGGATTAGGCGCTCTTGCTGCTATCCATCACCGGTCGCCTGCAAC
>JAVDBV010075916.1:0-15561 GCA_032619315.1 Piper longum
GAGTATTCGGCTCGAAACTCGAACTCGATGTGTTCAAACTCGAAAAAATGTTCAGCTCGGCTCGTCTCGTAAATACTATTAAGGTCATATTGAACTTATATAGTGTTCAAAATTTTTTTTGATCTTATATACATTCGCTAGGCTCGAGTTCGGTTGGAGTTCGGCTCGAATTCGACTCGAACTCGGCTCGAACCAAGCCCAAACACAGTAAATTTTGATTAGGCTCGGCTCGGTTCGTTTACATTAAAGCTCGGCTCATTTACATTAAAGTTCGGCTCGACTCGTTTTATAACGAGCAAAATTCAAGCACACCCCTGCTCGGTTCGACTCGACTCGTTTACACCCATAAAAACACCAAACAAAAAGTCCATTGGGCACGGTATGAGAATAAATTAATATTTTTTAGACAGACATGGCCCTTCTGAGTCTAATACCATATTATAAATTTTAGATGAGTCCCAAAGCTCAAAGCATTGGCTAGGACTTGCGTGACAAATGTTTATCATTGAAGCTCCAAATCCATATTAATAACTTCTATTAACAGAAATATTTAAAATCATTTATAATTTTTTTCGTCGAGCCATGGGTAACTAGGTTATCTATGTAAAACAAGGTTTTTCGTAGTCATGGTTCCCAACAAACACTTTTGTATAGGAGGATCCATGCCGGCACAGTCGGCGATTTCACAACTCATGTACTTCGAAAACGTAGCTTGGAATTGATAGACATAGTTAATGTTCATGACTGCTCTTCTCTTTGATTCGTACCATACATCCAAGGTGCCAAGGCCCAAGTGAGCCAATCAAAAGTCACCGATGAGTGTCACTTAGTACTAATTATATGTTGGAAAGATCAGGGGCTGATGTGATAATTGTGACCACACAGCTGATGGTCCATGCGGATACATGAGCCATTTTTTTTATTGGCGCCGACACCACCATTGACTTTGTAGCATGCAAGCTCTCGGCTGCCACTGGCTAGCTATGGATTATGAATTAGTAGAAGTCCGCTCACTTCCCTCAAAATATTGAAATAAACACTGCGTTTTTTAACAGATTGTTATATAGATCTTGTATGGGCAGGAATATAGAGGTATTAATGTTCAATTATTTTGCAAATGGATTGGCTTTCAACCTAGGAGAGTCTAATATATGGTATTTACCTCATAAGAGCATGCTAGCTATTGTATAAAATAAAATGCACTTTTATTTCAGATATTAATATACCTTTACTTTTATTCTTGCATGCTTAATTCCTTGAATAAGAATAATTTTAAGTACTCAAGCCAGCACACCTGATTAACTTTGTCCTTCGTTAATCATTGTGAGTCACACAATCATTAACTGCTAGCTTTTACTGTTCCATTGGACAATTAGCTACCATATAGGACACCAACCACGAAGATCACAGTCGTAAGTTAAACTATATAAGACCCCTCAACTAATTAGTTAATCCACTTATTTATATATTAAATATTTATTGAGGTAACATCCACTATATTAACGGGAATGATGTCTATAATTTTTATCATAATTAAATATTTTTAAAAAAAAATAATTAAATCTATCAATTTATATTGACCGGGCTGAGTCGTTACACGAACACAGCCTTCATGGCTGAAAAATAATTGTAGACCATAGCCACGTAGCCTTTGCCCTAAAACAAAATGCCTCAATAAATACGCAACTTGTATATATAAAAATACCTTGTGTTTGCTGCGTGAATCCCACACCCACGGTGTATACACGTATCCAAAAAGGGCGTGTCTTTAATTACCAGTATATTTTTGTTGCAAGGAACTTATAATTTTAACCTCGCAGATATTAACCCCTTTGCAAAAGATTATATTAGTGTTAGAATAGTTAATATTCAACTAACCTCTCTCCCAAACAAGGCTTTTTTTACCAAAAAAGGTAAATCATCCTCTACTAACATAGGAGATATTTGTGTCAGTCTCACATCAGTTGTGGATAAGGTTAATTACTTATATACACATTAATAAGAAAGTTTTTTCTCTACACAATATTTGAATTAAGAGAGTTTGATGATACCTAATGCAAGTTAGTTTTTGACCTAAAACAAGCCCTAAGTACTTACAAAGTAAGATGATCTTTTTGGGCCTAAAAATAGCCCAACAATACTCACACAACAAGACGATCAACGGCAATCTCGTGACCCTCACAAATTTTAACGGTAAAATCCTCTGAATAGTTAATCCACTATTTAATATCGGGTAAAATCTAATAATACTATATGGATCTACCTATAAATTTTCAATTCTAAATGACTACTTATTAAGAAACGATTTAGTGTAATTAATTTATACTAGGGTCCAAATCATTCCAAATAGTCCTCACACTTAGTTTATATTTGGAGCCGAATCATTCCAAATAATCATTACAAATTGTTATTGCAAGATCTTTGAATAGTTAATCTAACATCTAATACTTACGAAAGTAAAATCTAATACTATTAATAATGACATGCATATAGATTTTTAATTTTAATTAACCTCTTATTGAAAAATAATTTAGACCCAATAATTTATAATTGGGGCCAAATCATTCTAAATAGTATAAAGGCATTTAAGGACCGATCGACTAAATTTAAAGAAATAAATTAAGCCTATCAATTTAATCTTTGAGCAGAATTGTTACAATTATAACTTCAAGACCCATAACGAACGAACAGATTGCGACCAAAACCCTCTAAAGCAAGTTACTCTATATAAATGGGCCTTCGATGGGGGATAGAAAATTGGGCCTGATTTATAAAACATGATCTCCTTATTGAGGCCGGAGGCTGTAATCAGAAAACTATAATTACTGTAATTTAAATAATATTAGGGAAGATATCGTCAGAACGTTCAGGGATAGATTATTATTTAATAGATAAGTGCTCATTAAATAATGGTGTAAATTATAATAATCTCATAGCTTAGAAATAGATTTTGATTTTAAAGAGAGACTCTAATTTAATAAGACAATATAATATCATAGTTAAACCATTTGTATTATTTTTTCATTAATCAAATCTCCAAATTTTATCGCGATTTTTAATTTCTCCTTTATTAATAAGCGCAATGTCAAGCTATGCTTTATAGAAGAATCATAATGAACAGACTAAAACGAACACTCAAGAAATCTAAGAAAGATGATTAATTTCCTGTTTCCACAGTTACATTGCATTGCTCCTGGACCTCATGAGAAGCCCTGTTGTTGGCCCTTGAAGTACTCTTGTGGTGCTTCTGTATTGTGGAAGGGGAGAGTGATTCCACTAATAAAAAGGAATAGGCAAAGAGAAGACGACGGGGATTATTTTCATACCAAGTTATAATGTGACATGTTGACACTTCAACCCGTTAACATGAACACGCACTGCAACAAGATTACACGGTGCAGTTCTGAGATATGATCAGTAAGGCACTAAGCTAGCAAGATTGGACTTCTTCAACTAAATTGTTCTCTTCTAGATTCTTGCTTATCTCTAACGAGGGTGAAAATGAGCTGACAACTAGATCAGATACACCGAAAGAAGACAAGAAGCCCCATGGTTGTCATCAAACAAAACAGAGGTTTCCAGATTACGGCCTTTCACTTTCCCCACCAGGAACAAGGTATACGCATCTGATTTCAACTCCATTATAGACAGAAATGCAGCATGGGGAGGGCCCTGATCTCCCTTCAATTCTCCTTGTTTACATGACCCTAAAACTGTTTCTGGCCTTGTTTATGCCTTACCACTAGCAGCTGGTAATGGGTTCACAAAGATCTAGAAAGTGATGGATTTCTTATCTCCATATCTCGGAATCATGGAGCTTCAAAGTTCTAACCAGTTGGTCCACAAAGTTGGCGGTAGACAATATGGTCTCTTTCCTTCCACTGACATATCCTTGGTCATTTATTTGTTCCTCTCGTGACTTATGTAAAACAATGGCCCCCTCTCCATGCTGGCTTGCCTCACAGAAAAGATTGTTCTTCCTCAACAAGCACTAATATCATCTTTAAACAATCCTTTTTCTGAGTAGGAGCTCAGGTAAGTCGAGGAAACGGACAAGAATAGAAACATAAACATGAGAAGTTAGTACATGCAAATCATTTGGGAATTAGTCTTTCAACTTTGCCTGAAGCAACGAGTGAGCGGCAGTTCAACAAAGTAAACCATGCCATGTTAAGCGAGGCAGTGGTTTCTGGGACCATGAATGAATGACATTCAATTTATGGGTTGGGAGGCAGAATGCCTGGCCCCTTTTTATTAGTAGAAAGAGAAATCATCAATATCAATGGCAAAAACTGCTCTTGTCAGATGGGTGTGCTCCTTACTGTTGCACCACACTTAACAGCCCCATAAAAACCAAACCTTGAAAATGAAATAGATTCCTCTCTATATGAACTATCAAGTTAATACATGCTCCAGCTTCTCTTGAGAAGAATTCTTCAGAATCTTGAGCAAAAGTAAGCATTCCACATGATGCGTGAAGAATTTAATAGTTATAACC
The DNA here is from genome assembly GCA_032619315.1 of Piper longum. Classification (NCBI taxonomy): domain Eukaryota; kingdom Viridiplantae; phylum Streptophyta; class Magnoliopsida; order Piperales; family Piperaceae; genus Piper; species Piper longum. The sequence goes on from JAVDBV010075916.1 coordinate 4,499, forward strand.
GCTTCAATAGTTAGTTATTTTTTTAATGGATAAACTGGAAATATATTTTTTTTTTGAGATTGAGAAATGAAATGAAGTACAGTTCTTGTCTTCCCGCGTGTTCTTAATTAATCCCCAAGGTTCTAATTTTGGTAGTTCATCACCTTTTAACTCATGATTATAGATACGAAAAAAGTTAGTATCAGAAAATTAAGAGGAAAGGGTGAGCTTAAATGTGTAAATCAGTAATGGAGCCAGCAAATGAGAGTAACAAGTCTTGGAGGATCCAAATAGGAAGGAATAGGCATGTTCAAGAATTTGTCGTCTAGGATAAGGAATACAACATCTAACGGAAAAGCTGTGGCAATGTCTATCACTTTGTGTGGCCCTCCTTCAATCCCAACTTCTCTTTTTATTTTTTTCATGACCAACCTTTTCACACCACAAACGCTGCCTCAAAATCACCGTAACGAGCTTCAATTTATGCTAGAAAGAAGAGTGAATTTATGTGTAAAAAGCATGCATGGAAAAAGGGTCAAATGTTGCTCTACCAAACGAACACAAATTGTAAGAGACCTTGAGTAGTGCCTTCCAATACTCCTTAGGGTGCTCGTAGGTTGAGTCGAACTCATCCTCAGCTTATTTGATGTTGAATTCAAGTGAAACTAATAAGTACTTGAGTTAATTTAAATTTGAATTAGCTTTATTTGTATTTATTGATGTCATTTTTTCGTATAATTTATACTAAAATTTGATGTATAATTAAAAAAATTTAACTTTGATATAATTATATATAAAAGATAATTTAATTATGCATATATTAATTTAAATTTGTTATTATATAATAATATTTTATAATTTAATTATATCTATATAAAGATATTTAAGATAAATATAATCAAAATCATATTTCTCATATAAAATATCAAATTTCGAGTAAAACCTAGTTAAACAAGTAGAAGCCCTAACCCAACTTGATTAATATCGAGTTAAACATTGACTTGAGTTTTTTTCGAGTTAAATACCGAGCCAAATAGAGTTTAATTAAACTTTAAACGACCCTAACCTTCCTCGGTTAATGTTGAGACCATTGCATTGGTAGCTTGCTGCAGTAACAGTGAGGTTTTTTTGTAACAGTGAGTAGTGTTGTTCCCGGTCCAAGTTAACTTGCGAGTTTTAAAAACTCAGTTCAACTCAATTCGAATTTGATAATAAAATAACCCAGACTTGGTACTCGAAACTACCAAATCGACTCGACTCATTCCTATATGAGTCGGTCTCGAGTTTAATAAAACTCAATTCGAATTGGCTCAAGAGAAGTTCTAACTCGTGAATCAAATTGGTTAGTATTTTGACTTGATTTGACTAAGCATATACTAAGCACAACATGACGCTTACTATTCCCATACTAATATATAAAAATTATTTCAAGTTTCCGACCTGTATAATTATTAAGGTGCACATTCTCAATATATCTAATTGATATTTTTCAACCCATAATAATGATTAAATACACTTGGAATTGGCATTTTCCAACTCATAATAATGACCATAATACAAATTACAAAACATTCTAGCAATACTAATTAGTATTGTTGCGGTCTGCGAACATTAGATGTAGATGAGGGATAAAAGTTAGCAGTTAACTCATTGCAATCATAACTCATTACTATCAATAGCACACATTGCAGTTCAAACTCATCAATAGGTTGTTCAAATAGACTATTGCAATTCAAACTCATTAAATAGCCTATGAGAAGAAGTCATTGTCATTGGACTCATTGCCATTTGAACTCATTATAGTAGCACTCATTGGCATTGCTATTCACCAACATTCAAGTCAGGCCATCTCTTTTCTCATCCTTGGTCCTTACCTCTTTGATTTTGAGAAGAAGTCTGATCACCTATTTTCTCCTCCTTAGTCCTTACCTCTTTGATATTCAAAAGAAATTAGTCCTACCTATGAGCTCTCTATTATATGGCAGTGATCTCTCCACACCAAGGAACCGAATCAATGATTGAAGCTAGAGTAGTGGGTGGTAAATAACAACTTGGACTTCCTTTCAAGTAGAACACAATATGAGTGAATGAGTCTTCATTCTCAGAAGTGGGGGAGCCCTGCAGGCTTTGAAGAAGAAATCTTTCATCTTTGGGTATTCTTTATTCTTTTTAGTCCACTGTTGTTCCTCTCCCAAAAATATATAATTAGTCCACTGTTATATATATATAAGTTTATGCTACAGTTGTTGCCGTTTTGGAACATCAGTGTGCTCCCCTCCCAAAATAATTCAAAAAATGTTATTCATTAAACTATGAAAAAAAGTATATACCTTGTTTTCACTTTTATTTATTGGCATGGCTAACAACAATGACACCTCTCTATGTCTAAAGGTCCCTGCAACCACAACACAAGAGGTAGATATCAAAGATACTTCAAATGATGATGTGACTGAAAAACAAACAAGAGTGAGATCAAAAGTTTAGGAGGAATTGAAAAAAAAGTGAAATTACCATCCAGAGAAACAAAAGTAGAATGTAGATACTGGAAAACTTTGTATAAATTTTCAAAAACTGATTCCACAAATACCCTGAAAAGATATTTGGAAAGTTATAATAAGTGTAAAAGAACTGAGAAGGGGAAAAAACAGATCAGTTTGGAGCCAATACCAGAAGAAGAGGGTAATGTTATAATTACCAACTTCAAGTATGATAGGGAAAAAATTTAAAAAGTTCTTGCTAAAATAATTATAATAGATGAGAAGCCATTTGGGTTTGTTGAAAGTAAGCTGTTCAATTCGTATAACAAAACTCTCTAACCACTACATGATAATTGGTCTCGTCATGCTATTCGAAATGAGTGCTTGAAGATATACTAAGAAGAAAAAGTTGAAATCAAGAATGATTTGAAAGATGTTACCCTTCTTTATCTCACAACAAGCTCTTGGACTTCGAGGAGGACAAAAGCTTATATTTGTATGACTGCTCATTATGTAACAAATAATTCGAAACGACATAAAAAATATTGGCATTTCGTCATTTTCCTCCTCCACTCACAGGACAAGTAATGATAAACATTATAACTAAATTTATGGAGAATGAAGTTTTGAAGGCAAAGTGTTCATAATTATCGTTGATAATGCTGTTTCAAATGATAATATGATTAATATATTGAAAGGGGTTTTGTAAATAGTGGTACCTTACATCTTACAATTATATTCCACATTAGGTGTAGTGCACATGTTCTGAATTTGATCGTCCAATATGGTTTGAAGCATACAGAGGGGTTGATACATATTGTGCGAGAAATAACCAAATATGTTAAAAGTTCTTCAAACCAAAAGCTAGATTTTGAAACCTTCTTAGCATAATTTAACCTGAGTGGGAAAAAAAGTTGATACTAGATGTGTAGACAAGGTGGAATTCAACTTATCTCATGTTGAAATAAGCAAAAGATATAAGACCAGCCTTTGCACACTATAGAGATATATATTCTAACTATAAATGGTACCACTCTAGTGAAGATTGGAAAAAATATGCAGATATTGAATAACTATTAGAGAAGTAATACCATGCAACTGAACTGATATCTAGATCTAAAGATCCAACATCTAATTTTTTCTTATCGATGATGTGGAGGATTGTGTGTGCATTAACTTGTAAACTTAAATATAAACATGCTTACTTAGAGCCTATGATTGAAGCTATGCAAAAGAAATTTTAAAAATATTAGTTAGAATGCAACTTTGTATTGGCAATTGTAACTATTTTGGATCTCAGATGTAAACTAATGATGATTAAGTTTTGTTTTCCTCAAACCTATAAGAAAAAGTGTAAAAGTAGAGTTAAAGAAAGTGATGGGTGCTTTCAAGGATATTTATGATATATATAAAATTTGAAGTGATTTGGATGCTAATGATTTAGGTAAAATGGTTGTTGAGCCTGAAAATAATTGCTGCAACATGTTTGATGATGATTCCTATAACAAATTTGTCCAAGAAGTTGAAAAAAACAAGGAGACATCAAAATAAGAATTAGATACTTATCTAGAAAATCCTATAGAAAATGTTGCAAAAAAGGCTGAATTTGATCTTTTAGATTATTGGAAACACAACGCAAACAAGCATAAAATACTATCAACCATGGTAATAGACATTTTATCGATTCCACTTACAACAGTTGTCTCTGAATCTGCATTTAGTATAGGTGAAAGATTGATCAGTGATCATAGAAGTAGTTTGAAATCCGAAATTGTTGAGGTGCTTATTTGTTCACAAGACTGTTCACGCCTAATGTACCTTAATTCTGATGAATCTAAAGTGCAAGAAGAATAAAGGTAAAGTTAGTATGCTATGACATCATTATGCTAATACTTGTTCTGAATATCATTATTTCATTTAAACTTAAGTGTGTTTTGCTTTGCATTTATCTTGCTATTTTATTAGACTTACTATTTTGCTTTCATTGCAATTTGTGGCGCTTGATAATTTAGAAAGTAGCTATAAAAGTTTACACCCTAATTAAATTATAAAAGATAGTTCCACCACTAAATGTTTTTCACAATTATTAATATATTTGGAATTATTTAATAACATAACACGTGTATAAAATTTGTAGTGACTTAGTAAACTATATATAACAGCTACTTATACACATGTTGACTATTTAGTATTTAATTAACTTATATTTAACAATTATAATCTTGATAATTTAGAAAATTAGTAATAACAATTAAAAATAAATTATATATGTTACCTAAGTTCATATAGAAACTTTTGCAAGAAAATAAATTGAAAAGCAAGAATTGTATACTTACATGCCTACAATCTTCTCCTTCACGAAGTCTAACTTCTCAAAATCTATTTGTTCCATGCACAATATAATGAACACTGGTAGAGTTCATTAGAAAAAATAATCATAATATGCTAGAAAAATTAGAACATAGTAAAAATTAAGAAAAATGTGGCACCTTTCAAATTGATCTATTCAGTGAAAGATTTTAAGACTATGACTTTATAATTGGCTAAAAAACAAGCTTGAGAGTAAAAAATGAAAATAATGAAATCCATACAAGATCCAAGACAAGTAGAGAACAATAGAGAGATTTATTACTATTAAGCAAAAAAAATGTACAAAATTAAATGACAAGATAAAAAATATAAGATTATAAAAAGATAAACATAAAAATAATGAAATCCATACTACTACTAGATCTAGGATAAAAAGGAAGAAATTTATTATTTTTAAGAAAAAAATGAACGACAAAAAAATGGTGGCCGACTTGCCGTCGCCTATTGCCGCTCCTTCTCCCAAACCATACTTTATCCCGAAAAGAATGGTGGTCGCCGCCTGTTGCCCGTCACTAGTCACCAGCCTCCACTACTTCTCACAAACCTTACCGTATCACAAATAGCCGTCGCCTGTTGCTCATCACCTGTCGCTGACCGTCGCCCATCACCTATCGCCATCTATTGCCATCCCCTGTCACTTGCCACTAACCTCCACTACTTCTCCCAAACCCTACCGATATCACAAATCACCATCGCCGCTCCTTACCCCAAACCCTAATTAAAAGTTCGAAAAGGTTCAAACATTTCTTTTTATATGGGTCAAGTAAATCTCGGTTCATTTATATTTTAAGAAATTCAATTTGTTGAAAGCCTGATTTAGATCGAATAAAAGTCGAACTCATTATAATCACGAACCGATAGAAAAACCGACTCGGACCAGCCCACAAAGAGCCCTTGCAGTGAGGTTTATATTTACTGTCGTATACTGTTCAGGTTCCCAGAAGTAGGAAAATGACTTTTTTTTTTAAGAAAAAAGAAGAATTTTTTTTTATCTTATTGTTTTAGGGAGCATATTCATCTGCATGTCTTGAGATAAACGGTGCCATTCACGCCACCTTGTCAACCATGGAGTAGGTTTTGATTAGCCTCTCACACTACACAATCAAACAGAAGAGTAGCTTGCTAAAGATATCTCTAGATAAGAGCAAAACAAATCTTCTCCAATCACTTTTCTTCTCTAAATTTCCATGTCTTCCCACGGCCATTTACTGGAAAAACACCTGCCCACGTATCCACCCATTTTTTTCAACCTCGTGCACTTGTCTAGCCTCTGCTTATTGGTCTGTATGAACAGTTAGATTTTCTCTCTTTTTTTTCTTCAGGAAAAGAAGGTTTGATTATTTCAGAAAGACCAATCTTTTTTCAATCTTTGATGGCGTCTGATAGTCGGAAAATCTGAGCTTCTCTCAGACTGGTGTATTGTGTTTGAGCAGATGAATTGTTGGTATGTAGATTAGTGTTCATCGAAGGAGGAAGATGAGTCCAAGTGGTGGATGCAGTATAGTTTGGTTCAGAAGAGACTTGAGGTTGGAGGATAACCCTGCTCTAGCAGCAGGGGTGAGGGCTGGGGTTGTAGTGCCTGTTTTCATCTGGGCACCTGAGGAAGAAGGACATTACTATCCTGGCAGGGTGTCAAGGTGGTGGTTGAAGAACAGTTTACAGCATCTAGATAGTTCTCTCAGGAGTTTAGGTACAGCCTTAGTCACCAAAAGATCTTCTGACAGCGTTTCTTCGCTAATCGAGATTGTCCAAACTACTGGAGCATCTCAGCTTTACTTCAATCACCTTTATGGTCAGTTTGCTACTTTTGCTTTGTTTTTTTTCCTGTTTTGTTTACATTATTTCTAGAGCTTGTTATGTTGCATTGCCACACCTTTTGATAGACATATACTTGTTAGGAGGGAATCTCATTTCTCAACAGATCAGGCAATCTTCTTTTTACCTTTCCTGGATTTTTGTTTCTATTTATCTCAGTATGCTATAAAGATCTTGCAAGATAGAATATAATTTTTTTTGATGTTCTTGAAAGATTGCTTCCTAGAAAATTTGATCTTACCACAGATTTGATTGTTTCCATGATATGTGGCTCATATCTGTCCCCCTCTAATTTCATGCAAACAATAGGAAGCTGCTATTTAATACAAGTGCTTCCAATTTGAAGTAGTTGAGGTGCTGTCTGTCTTGTAGATCCTATGTCGCTTGTTAGAGATCACAGAGCAAAAGAGCTTCTAACTGCTCAAGGCATAGTAGTGCGTTCGTTCAATGCCGATTTGCTCTATGAACCTTGGGAGGTTCTCGATGATCGGGGCCAACCGTTTACCACCTTTTCAGCCTTCTGGAACAAGTGCCTCAGCATGCCATATGATCCTGCAGCACCCCTCCTTCCCCCCAAGCGGATAATATCAGGTTTGTGTTCACCATGCTGTTCACTTTCTATTTATACCGATAAAGATGCTATTTACTCAAGCTTCTTCAATTGTCAGGTGATGTATCACAATGGCCTTCTGATGTTCTAACATTTGAGAACGAGTCTGAGAGGGGAAGCAATGCACGGCAAGCAGTGCATGGCACCTGGATGGAGCAATGCTGATAAAGCGCTAACAACTTTTATCAATGGTCCCCTGATTGAATACTCTGTTAACCGGAAGAAGGCAGACAGTGCCACCACTTCTTTCCTTTCCCCTCATCTACACTTTGGCGAAGTAAGTGTGAGGAAGGTCTTCCATTTGGTGCGGATAAAGCAGGTTGTCTGGGCCAATGAAGGTAACACTCCAGGAGAGGAGAGTGTTAACCGGTTTCTGAAATCTATTGGGCTTAGAGAGTATTCCAGGTACTTGAGCTTCAACCACCCTTGCAGCCATGAGAGGCCCCTGCTGGCACATCTCAAGTTCTTCCCTTGGGTTGTTGATGAGAACTACTTCAAAGCTTGGAGGCAGGGCCGAACTGGGTACCCGCTGGTTGATGCTGGTATGAGAGAGCTGTGGGCTACGGGTTGGTTGCATGATAGGATACGTGTTGTGGTGTCCAGCTTCTTTGTTAAAGTCCTGCAGCTTCCATGGAGGTGGGGGATGAAGTACTTCTGGGATACCTTGCTAGATGCTGATCTTGAGAGTGATACACTTGGATGGCAATATATCTCAGGGACACTTCCTGATGGCCGTGAAGTTGATCGGATTGATAATCCACAGGTGAGAAATATTTTGCCAGGTTTTGTTCCTCCTTTCTTGCTGTTATTTTTACTTCTTCTTTTCCTAATTCAACAGTCCTTACAAAAGTATTGTGCTGCATCAATGGGAGAATATACTTATTTGTCTAACATTTTAGTTCTATCATCTGTATAACATGAATATTGGAAGATGTGTTTACGGTATCAATTGACATAAAATTGAAAGATGCTGTTAAGTGGGGAGGGAGATGATCATTTCTGACAAATTATTGAGGAAAAGCTTTCTGAAAGCTTTGTGCATATACTAGACGCGAGGAACATCCCTAGGTTCATAACACAAGAACATGGCTTGTACAATATTGGTGACTGAAAGCTGCTAAAAGGCCAAGTTCACTGATGGTCTGAGAGGTTATAAGAACAATTTCTTACTAATAATAAACTAGTTGGCAATATCAGAAATCAACGAGCTATATATTATCAAACAAGTAACATGAATACAGACTACAGAGTAGCGTTTTACAAATACTCCTCTTCTTTATGCTAGCCTATGACAGGCATCTACTTGAAGACAATTGTTTTTTCCTAAATGCCTGTGTTTACTAAGAATTGTTTGTAATAGTTACTGCTTGGTTTTGTTGGGTACTGATACCTGCAGAAAAAGTTCAAATTTTACCTCATTTATCATTTTCTTCTCTACTGCAGTTTGAAGGTTATAAATTTGATCCTAAGGGTGAATATGTACGCCGTTGGCTTCCTGAGCTAGCTCGCCTCCCCACAGAATGGATACACCATCCATGGAATGCACCCGAGTCGGTCCTCCATGCTGCAGGAGTTGAACTGGGCTCAAACTACCCTTTGCCTATCGTAGAAATATCCACTGCAAAGAGCAGATTGCAAGAGGCTCTTTTAGAAATGTGGCAACAAGAGGCTGCTTCAAGAGCTGCAATTGAAAACGGAACCGAAGAGGGACTGGGTGATTCTAGTGATTCGGCTCTTGTGATAGCCTTTCCCCAAGAAATCCAGATGGAAGTAGACATTGAACCTGTTAGAAACAATAACATGAATTATGCTGTGAACAGAAGGCACGAAGACCAAATGGTTCCCAGCATCACCGCTTCATCTTACCGTGTTTCTGATGATGATGAAACCTCTCTAAATATCATAAACTCGACAGAAGAACGAAGGCCGGAAGTTCCGATGAACATTAATGTGAACGCTGATACAGGCAGAGTTGATGTGAATCAAGCTGCTCAGCAAACTGTTAGAAATGATGCCCAGAATTTATCTCTCGTCCCTAGGAATCACATTCCAACAGATGTGGCTCAAGAGTTTTCAACCAGTAGCAGTAGCAGTAGCAGACGAGATGGAGGTGTGGTTCCTGTATGGTCTCCACCTGCAAGTTCTAGTCAGTCGGAACAGCACATTGAAGAAGAACCTGGTATTGGAAGCAACTCTCCTTACTACTCAAGGCACGCACAATCTCATCAAATCATGAACTGGAGGCGGCTTTCACAAACTGGGTGAGATAGTTATTTGTATCTATAGACAAATCATTCAATACCATAAAGTAATCACTTGTGCCGAATGATCTTTGAGTTGTTTGCGTTATAAGCTTACTATTCCAAACCATCGGTAATCTTTTAAACAGATTTTCCCCAAGTAGGTAGATCAGATCTCCATGTCAATCTTCTAATCATTTTAGATAATTAATCTGTTATTTACATAGCCCTACTCCAGGACTCCAAAAACTCCTTCCTCATGCTAATTATAATCCACTAGTTCTACTCTAACTGCTTCTTCTTTGTGTTCATTATAATTCAAACATCTTTGCTGCACTGAGAGCAGCACTCGAACTTTAAAATATTTGGTTTTAAGCTTTGTAATTTAGGCGCCAATCTTGTCTGTTGAATGTGCATTTTTTCCCAAATATCAGCATTCATTGAAATTATTATGAATGGCAGGGGCCGCGGTTGGGAAATGGAGAGTACCCTACAGCAAAATGCTATTGGCTAAGGACTCAGGAAGCTCCTCGGCCAATATTTCTTCTGAGATCCTACGTAGCCAAGTGAAGACCGTGAAACCATCATATTGGAGCCAGTACTGATCGTTTGTCATCCACTATAACATATTGTACCTCTTATATATATTCTTATTCTGTATATTGTTCATATGAGTGCACTCCTGAGAAGCCGCTGAAAACAAGCTGCCGGGGAATTATCCAAGCTTTAAGAGAGTTTTTATCAAATCGGAACTATAAAACTACCTTAAGAAGATGGCAAGGATTGGCAAGGTTTTGGTGCAAGTTACACTTTTTGTAGTGAACATCTTCATCCAGAAGATAAATATAGCTCGTGACATAATATGTCATGTTTTTCGTTGGCTATAAACTGCTTGATTTGTACAGTGACTCTGCCACTTAGAACCGTTCCTGGAAAAGTATACAAACTATTAGTTTGGCTATGGATGATTTAGTGATTCCACTGGTATTTTTTATATAGATGTTTACTGGTCTTGATGCACCAAAGCAATCGGTATGGGTACGTCCTCCATCATCGATCAAAAAGGGATGATCTCCAACATAAGGTTGCATTTCAGTGTCCATTCGTGTGGAGTATTATTCCCGTGTTAATTATTATAAGGTTGTTTATTAAGCGAGCCAGTTGATAAGTATTTGGCATTCGATTTTACTCAATTTGATTTAAAATTTAATATTTTAATATTCGAGCTCAAACTCTAGTCCTACAAGTTGAGTTTTTGACTCGGCTTGACTCAGTTATAAATCGAACTTGATTCAAAATCGATTCGTGAGTCAATTCGATAAAATAATATAATAATATATATGATATTATTTGTCAACTCAAAATAAATGTTATTATTAACTACGTACTAAATTATTGTGGTGCTAGTTTTTTTATTTTTTATTTTTTTATCAAATTTGATCTTCTTTATAATCAAACGATCAAAATTAAATTTTGAAATAAAAATATTATTTACCCCCACCTAATATATATATATATATATATATATATTAGGTGGGGGTAAATAATATTTTTATTTCAAAATTTAATTTT
>JAVDBV010075917.1:0-13826 GCA_032619315.1 Piper longum
CTCCCTATAAATGGGACCCTCCCCCTCTTTAGTTTTTCATCCCAAAAGGTAATCTAAAATTACCTACTCCCCTTTCTACTATTGGTAATTGTTCATTCTACCATTGGTAATTTGTTCTTTCTCTCTTTGTAATATTTCCCTTTTTGTGAAATATTATTTTGGTAGTGTCCGAGGACGTAGGCAATTGCCGAACCTCATTAAATTCTGGTGTTTGTTCTTGTTCTTTTCTTATCTATTTAATAGCTATTGTCGGGTATAGTTGGTGTTAATTATTGTGCTATTTATATTACTTGTCTTGATAAAATTCTGTCTAGGAGTTGGTTTTTAAGCGGACTATCTTGTCCCACCAACTTTCCTGGGAATTTTATGTTGGGGTAATTATTTAGTACAATAGTTTTCACACTTGTCATCTAGGTAATAGTTCTTACATTGAACTAGTTATCTTTGGTGAAAATTACCCGTTTTTCACAACATTAGCTCCATTCAAAAAGTAAATTCTTGTAAGCTTCTTGTGTTCTGTAGTTTACAGTTTATGGGAATGATGGTAGTTTAGGAGAAGACAAAACTTTATTATGATGAAAAGGATTTTATGTGGCAAAACTTAATTGTTTGATTTGTATGAGCCGATTGTTTATGTCTGAATTTGGAGACATCTATAGCATTAGCTAAAGACATGGTTTTTTTGTATAATCTTCTAGTTTGCAATAACATGTTGGTTTTCTTGTGCTTTATTATCACCTAGATAGATGAAATAGATGAGTACACTACTATAATGTGGGTAGGAAAACTGCTGCGGCCACATAGATGAGTACACTACTATAAAGAAATGATTTAAGCTCATTACATTGCACCGTGAGCCGGGTCGTTATAAATGATATTAGAGTAATCTAGTTTCATGTTAGATGGTGGGCTAAACTATGGACGTTGACTAGGCTGTTGGCCACGGGCCAAAGAAGATCATGGCCGAGGGCTAGCAGCAGGTCAAGTGTAGGAATTTTGGGGACGAAATTTCCTAAGGTGGGTGGATTGTGAGATCCCTCAACTTAGTCCTATATTTAATACCTAGCAGGCTAAGATCCTATTTATAAGTGTGAAGGACTATAGATCTTTAACTTCAGTTAACCATTTTAAAGAAATGACTTAGGCCCATTACGTTTTATTTTGAGCTGGGTTGTTACAAATGATAAAAAAATTAAAAATATTACAAAACTTCTGGCTTCTCTCCTTCTCTAGCCTAATGATCAAGATGTATAATCCAATAGCACCTTAAAATATGATAACTCTTGAGAAGAGTTACAATTATACTTTAGTTTGGATAATTTTTTAAGGCTTTATCCCTGTTTTTAAGTTCAGTTTGATTGAAAAAAAAAGATTTTTTGGGGAAAATGATTAAAATGTGAATTGATAATAATTCCTTGATCTAATTGTGATTAATGAAAAACTATTGTGAGAAAAAGTTAGATGGACGCATGTGCGTGTTGGCAGTAGGACGTGCACTCTTTAATTATGCAATGATCCCAATTAATAATTTACTAGAAAAGAAAAGATAAATCACATAAAGATGGAAAACAACGTTTACACATAGAAAGAATAATCATAAATACAAATGTGAAGAAATTAAGGTGGGAGTTATTAAGAGGCACACGTGCTTTAATGAGTACTATGGTCCTCATTACGAAGCATTTACTAAAATCACCAAAGCAATTCTTATCCAAGAAATCTATTTCATATAGACAACACACATTAATGATCTAATTAGGTGGATAAATCTTGCTAACTCTAACTAACACCAAAGGTTAATTAGGGGGTAAGCACCTTGTTACCCAAATTAAAATCATTACACATGATCATAATGATTGTTGTGGATCAATTCAAATGTGCAAACTATGAAACAACTTCAATGAAGAAACCAGGAAGGTTACAAGAAACTCACCTAACTGGATGTACTATATATAACTACTCACCCACTTGAGAATGAACTATTTGTCTTACCCAATTCTCCTTCTTCCAAATTGGAGCCTTGATTTATTTACTTCTTTTGAGATGTGAGAGTTAGAGGAGAAATAATTCGGGCTACGACTTTATAGACCCAGATTTGCATAATCTTTTTGTTCTTTTGCACATTTGGATGATTCACTATTCTCTCTTCTCTTGCTTGTCTAATTTTTCTTAATGAATTTCATTATGTTTATCAAATTTTCCATGGGACAACTTGTGTTAATATGAGATGAACAATTGATTTTAGTTGATATGTAATGTAACTTCATTATTATATACATCTTTAGAATTAATAATGAGTTAATTATTTCAAATCCATTTTTATTGCTTCAAAAATATAGTTAACTTATGCATGATAAACAGATTTAATCTTGTTTAAACATAGGGACTTTGATGTTATGATTAATTGAAATAGTTTATAATACTTGGGTAGACGTAAACTTAAATCATAAATATCCATGAAGAGAAGTTATTCATAATACACCATTCTTGTTTTGTTTTCTTAGATATATAGAACGAGGCAAGAATGTAAATTATAATACGGAGCGACGTCCCTTTATAATTACCTTCGTTTCATCATATATCAACTCTAATCATATTAAAATTTGATAAAATTAACAAATCTACATTCCGTATTAACTAAAAGAAGTTGAACAATTATTAGACTAAAAGAATTTTGTTAGTTTGATTTACAAAATATCTCAAATTAGCATATTAGATATCTACATGTCTAGTTTCAAGCTCTTGCCTTGATTTCAACTTAGGATAGAGTAAATAAACTACTGTGTGATATTATTTTGTTTCTGTTAATTCCTAGTCTCTACTTATCACTTTATATTGTGTGATATTAAGTAAGTAGTTAATATATTAAATACAAATAGTAAGGAGAAAGCTACAATTCCTCGAGGGAATGATCTCTACTTATCACTTTATTGTACTTACACGATATAAAACATATGCAACCTTATCACACAAAACTTACCTCTACAATTCTTCCCTGAAAAACATAATTGAGCTCACTCCTTCCAACACCAAGCTCTTGTGAAGCCGACACAGTGGAAAGCCATGGAGCAAAATGGCCACCCAGAAAATAACGTGGATAGCAAAATCGTTAAGTCCACGAAGATTAAAAGTATTACAAAAACTCTCAGCCTCTCTCCCTCGCCAGCTTATCGATCAACATGTCTGATGTAATAACACCCTGGTATCACACAAGAATTGCCTCTCTGGTTCTTCCCTGAAGACCACAGCTGAACTTACTTCGAGATTCTCCTGATTCTCTTGCGAGACTCCTTATCCTGTACTAATTCGCCAAAGATCATAACTGAGCTCTCCTATGAGACTCCATCTCCAGTACTTTCATCTACCAACCGCACTACAACAAATACAACTCCGGTGACACCAACCAGACCCAAATCGGCCTTTACTCCGAGGTGTTGGGGAAGACCTCCCTCTCCTACTAGACTTTCTTGGATTAGGATAAGGATTAGAATAAAGAACATGAAGGATATATATAAATATACCAAGAGATATAAGCTTTAAAAGCTCAACACAAAATGAAGAGTCCAACAACTAGATGCTTCTCCCTGAGCATGACAATGCTCACCAATGAGCTCATTCATTTTCCACTATGCTTTCAACCTCATTTTACGCTCTATCAGCCCTACTAATACAAGCTGCCAACATCCAGAATATAGTAATACAAGATGAAGTCTCAAGCTAAAGAGAAGTCAAAATGTTACTACGTGTTTGCTTACTCTTTTCTATTTCTTTGCACAAACAAATAATTGGATACACAAGAAAATACTTTACCTTGAAGAAACATGCTTGTTTATCCAGATTCCTTCAATAATGGATTACAAAATAGCGGTTGTAAAGAATTTCATAAAAATCAAGGGAACTAAACAATAAAATTTAGGCCATAGAAAAATACAAATTGCGTACGGCCATACCATGGAATTGCCCTATGTTCCAACAGTCCATGCAACTTTCCTTTCATGGATGCACCGATTTGTCCTCTTCCCAAGTGATAATAAGGTATTCCACCCAGAGAAACGAATGTCAGTTTAATCCAAAAATTCGCACATAAAAGGAATTTAGACATCAATTATGATGAAATTGAAGTATAAAGACTATTTGTTTCCACCGCTTTTTTATTTTAGAACTTTCATTTAAATTTTGTTTTAGAAAATACTCATCTTTGAAGGAGCCTGTCTTTATTAGTCATCAGCAGAATACCTCTTTAGTTCAAACAAACCATACACATTTACCATTGAAAACTAAACATTTATGTAGAAACATTCATGTCAACTACTAATAAGAAAGTTAGCTAAATATGAAACTTTGAATATGGAATTAGTGGCGTCTTCCAGATAATAACAACGATTATATATCATCCACACTCAAAGAGAAAAAGATAAGATAATACACTTTAATGTACCCCACTTTTAAACAACATTCTTCACGAATAAGACCACATATACTTTCTTCCTAGCGTGCTATAGTATCCAAAAAGCACAGACCCACATCAACCCACATTGAAAGGATATCTTCGGCTGAACCGCTAGACTGTTCAATATCCATAATGTTATGATTTTGGCTGGTGAGGTTGGAAACTCAAATCAGTGGCAAACATTCACCCTTTGCAGAAACCCAGAGAAGCCCACTTCATAAATTTACCAGGAAGTGACGTCCTCATACATGAACCTATGGATCTTCCCCTTCCAGACCCTCTCAATGGTGAAAAACTTAGGGATAGGCACGGACGTCTGAATCATTGAGTCCGGACAAAGTCCGAAACATGTCTAATTAAATTCGACTGAATAAAAATAAATCAAATATGAGCATTAACGAACAACCGACCAAGTATCCGATATGCCTTCAACATATATGAGGCTAATATTATGTTAAGAGATGGGATATCAGTTTTGTGGTTAAATAATTGGGAAGAAAGCATAACCATCAATAAACATCACGTTGTCATGGTTGACATACCTCGCATATCAGCAATGTTTTAAGAGAGAAGACACCACAGATAAAATTTAAACGGGTTGACACCACTTATTTTGAACAATAGCAAGAGTCAACAGCATTAAGTATAAAACAAATGACCACACCTCATCCATCTATTCAAGTTTCAACTACAAAAATTAATACAAATGTCATTCAAAGAAAGTTCCACATAATTTGATATAAAACATAAAACAGTTGGATTCGGTAGATGCTTGAAATTTAAGGTTGCGATTTTTTTTTTCCTGTTCGAGACGCTTCACGTTTGCACGTGAGTCTCCGCTGCTCTGTTGTGTGGGAAAAGAATAGTCAAGCAACAGATAGGCAATAAAACAGCCAACAAAAGTAAACCAATAAGGATCATGCTACCTCTGCAACCTTCTTCTAAAATTGCGCTTCCACTTGGGCATTATATTGGGCAATCTCCTTTTCTGCCTCTTCCTTTGCCTATTTCAAGCGAGCCAATTTGGCTAAAAGCACATAGATGTATGGAACATTAGCAACCCATTTAAAAAGCACATGTAGCAGGTAATATAAGTAGGATATGTAAAATTGAAATTGACAAGAGATATCCATTTCATTAGAGCAAAGAAAAGGTTAGCATTTCTTGCAGCACTTACAATATGTTGGGCCTCTTGCTCAGAGGCAAGCAAGAGCTGAATGCCACCTTGCCCACCCTGCTACTCTCCATGATTCTAACTCCACCAGATCTAGAACAAAACGTATGAAATATCAAACTCCAGTGAGCACAGGATTAAAAAATAGCTGACCAGATAACGTTGGAATAGAAGTTTAAAATCCATAAAAGTAGAAATGGCAAAGTTTTAATGCCCTGATGCCTTTCTGGACAACACACCTTAACTGAGCGAGCACAAGTATTGGTGAAGTTTATTAGTCCTGCCCACACTTACTTGGGAGGGAGGTAAAGGAAGATTAATGCAACATCTTATCCAAGGATGGCCAATGAAAATCAGACATATAAAAACATAGAAAGTACCACTACCACTCAAAAATCATTGAATCGTTAAAAGTAAAAACATACATAGTCAAATGTTCTCGTAAGTACCTCCCGAAATCCAAATGGATGAACTGGCGGCCGAACTGTTCACTGATCTATTTGATTCTGGTAAGTTGACCCAGATTGACCATCGGCGTCTTAAGACGGAGATGCAACATACAAAAAATGGATGAAATGTTTGAGTTTTAATATTGTCCTACATGCATGTCATAATATACAAGTAAAAACGAAACGAAAGCAATAAATGAGAAATCCAAAGAAAAATATGTATTTTTTTAGAAAAACGGATAGAGTTTTTCTTAAAAGAGCAATAAGGGCCAACCTGTCCACGATAAGGATATGTATATTTTATCAAAATAATATAAAGCATGACAATTTATCATGGTGTTAGGCATTATCTACTCGTTTCACATGAACTCAAGGCTCCCTATTTATTCACATTCATCTACTCGTTTCATGAATAGCTTATCAACATACCATCATTACACATTACATGTGGCAGGTATATGTGTGCGTGGTTTTGTGCTACTCCTCCGCAATCTCGGCAGCTTTCATCACGCATGTACGTCTTCCACATCCCAAATTGAGCCAATTCCAAATAATTGAACCCTGGACATGAATTATGTAGCTACTGCACTAAATAAATAACAATAAGATAAACATTTAGATCATTGTTTGCCTCCTCTGGCACCAATCTTCATCATTTGACTCTAAAAACACAACTCAACCCTAACAATATTTCAAGACAATTTCCACGCCCAAGGCACCTAAAAACTACGAACATTTGCCCGACATCAATTCAAATTTTCATATTAAATATATTTTTTTAAAAAGTAAAAAAATTGAGCAGATCCACCAATTCCAATAGAATTAACAACCAATTAGATTGCAGATCTAGAAACAAAGTCTAATTTCGAAAGAAAAATACTGATTAATAAGAAAAAAAATGAAAGAAAGAGATCACAATCATGAAACATCTAGTGAAAAAGACGAGATCTTGTTCGGAGGAGATGTGGCAACGGCGACTTCGATTGATCGAGCACAACAGAGTAGGGTAGGATGGGATGGGTAGGATTACAGGTAGCGGGGTGCATAGAGCGGCAGAGGGCGTACGCAGGCAGCGCACAAGGTGGCGGAAAGGGTATGCAGGGGGCAGAGGGGGAGATGAAGGGTTCTGTAAACCATACTTTAGTGTAAGTTTTCTGATTTTGTATTGTCCACGAATATTATTTGGGCCCAACGAGCAATTCGGATAATGACTCGATTGGACAAATTTGTCAGACTAAATTTTGGGCAATAATAGCTTGTCTAATGTCCGTCCGACTAATACCTAATGCAGTGGAGAATTGCCATTCCACCAGAGAAGAAGCTAGTGGCGACTTCCTCAACAAATGCCCAATCATTGCAATATTCTAGTTGCAAGAAGATGAAATATGAAGTCTTCCATTATTGTTAAAACAAATTAATCAAGGAATGAACATATTGTTAGGTATCCCTCGGATCTAATACCACTGTTAGGCCCTTTAGGCCTCAAACCAAGCTCTAAGCCCCCTAAAAGAAGACTTGCAATAGGTGTCACGGGTCTCTCTTAATACAAAAGTTAACTTAAGGAATAAGGTTTTCCTATTAGCATATATATAAGATACTAACACCTTTTACGATCGATGTAAGATAATCCAACAACTCCTCTTTATACATCGGGCATCTCCGAAATAATTATTGTCTAGCAATCTAATTTTTTATAAAATGGAAGCCATATAATAAACGCCCCTTAAATCATCAGGTAAAATTCATGAAAAAAATCACGAAAATTTTTTTGATCACACATCTCCTGAAATCATAATCTCACTCTAATACTATAATACTGTTAGGTAAACCTCGACTAAGTGGGATAAAACCAACACATTCGTGAGTAATGACTCAAACTGCGTTGTTCTTTTTGACTATAAGAAACCAAATATCATTGTCAACCATCTTAAACTCCAAAAGCGCAAGCTCAAAATATGGTAACAACAATCAGATATGAAAAGAAGTCAGACAGGCGTCTTATCAAATAAGTAAAGAACTAAAGCAAACATCTCTATCTGGCAACAAGTACAAAAACAGATAATTGCTAGCAATTATGTTAGCAAAGTTGTCAACTTGAGGCTGGATAAGCGTGTGGCGATGGGAAAGGTTGGCCAGGCCTGCCCATTGAAGAAGAGAGTGCAACGGCATGGCAGACAGGTAATGAGAAATAATTTTTTTACTATTATGCCCATAGTTTTAAATACAAGTGACCATACATGATTTTTACGGGTTACGGGGTATTTTTATGTTCAATCGGGTTAAGCCTGAACCATATTTTAAAACTTTAAATTAAAATTTTTACTAAATGTTAAAAAAATATTTTATCATTAATATTTTATTAACTATGGATTAAAATATTGGAATTTTAATAAAAAATCATGTTTTGTAAAATCAATTTAGTAAAAAACTGCACATCAATTAAAATGATACGAAGTTTTAAACTCCACCAAAGTAAGAGGCACACACGGTATTCCAGGTACAACTAGGCTTTACAATACGGCATCGAAAGCAATGGTTATGCCAATTTAGTTCATCCATCGATAAGACTCATAACTGCCAACATGCAATTTAGTTAGTCATATATAATAGATAGGAGTCAGGAATAGAAGCATAGAATCGGCCAACAAATTGCCGCCGCCACTGCTACGCAGCAGAGCAACCGGCTATGAGGGCCATACTGCAACAGGTTTAATTTAGGAAGTAGTATCTATATTACTTTATAATATTGATTTAATTAAATTAAAAGAAAGTAGTATTTTTTATTAACTTTTCTATGGAATATATGTCAATAGAAAGTCTTCCATGTAGTATAATTTAGGAAAACACCAGAGAATTTTTTGAGTCAAAAAAAAAGTTTTAGAACTATTCCATCAAACCTAGTGTGATTAAGAAGTTACAAGGATGCATAAATTATTCATTGGAAAAGAAACATGAATATTAATTATTATGAAGACGATAATAATAGTTTAAAAACTCGGCAATTGGAGTTGATTTGTCATCCTAGCTTGGAGTTATTTATACTATTTTTTAATTCATTATTTTTTTGACAATTGAAATTCACGACAAATGATTTGCATTAATATAAAATATTTTTTAACCTCAATTAAAAAAATATTTTGTAATTAATAATATTTATTCCTTTTGAGTGGGAGAATCAATCATGAAATACATATGAAAAGAGTCCCCTTGAGAGTTTGATTCAGTATCTCATAGTGTAGTAGATTGGAGGAATTTTTAGAGTCTGAAAACAAGTTTTACGTTACACGATTTGCAAAAGGCAAAGTGAAAAGCAAGAAGAAGGTGAGTTAAGAAGCAAGCGGGCTGGCGGAGCATTTTAAATGTAGGCTGAGCTTTTTGAATGTAATTGGGTAGTATATGGGTTATTGGGTAGAAACAGGGGTTTGGGTTGTGTATAAAAGGGAGGGAAGGAAGTTGATCAGGTTTTGGGTTGATGACTTTTGAATATGTTAATTGAGTTTCAAATTTTGTTTCTTTCCTAGCAATCTTCATCTTTCCATTGGTTGAGTGAGGTTGGAGTGGAAGATCAATTTGATCATGGAAGGAAAGAAACCTCTTTCTTCCACTATTTCGGTCGATCCTCAACTCCTAATTGATGTTGGTAACAAAGTGGTATCAGAGCCAATGGGAGTTGAGGCAAGGATCGACAAAATGGAGCAACAAATGGAGAAGATGGGAGTTGAGATGGCCGCTAACAGGAAGACTGGCATGGAAAGGATCACTAGAATAGAGGTTGTTCTGGTTGGAATTCAAGAACAATTGAAGATTCTGGTTGCAGATAAAGCTTCCTCTTCAAAATTGGAAAAGCAAAGAGCAAGATTTAAAGAGGTGATGGATCAGAGTATGATGGAGAATGAACAATTTAGTGACTGGTCACCTGGAAGATCTAGGCATGATAGAGACTCCCATTGGACTTGGGAAGGAAAAAGGAGAGGTACGAGAAATCTAACTGAATCTACACATTCTAAATTCCTGCAACAAATTCGGTTGAAATTTCCTAAGTTCTCTAGTTCGGAGGATCCTAGATTCTAGTTGATGAGGGTATAACGATTTTTTATGTGTCATAGTATAGCCTATGAAGATCAAGTGACTATTGCTACCTTTCATTTGGAAGGACATGCTCAGATCTTGTATCAAATCTTGTGGGAGGAAGAAAGTGAATTGACTTGGGATCAGTTTAGAGATCGAATTCTTGTTAGATTTGGACCTTCTGCCTTTGATGATTATATAAGTGAATTAATTAAATTGCAACAGCTAGGAAGTGTTTCAGAATATCAGATTCAGTTTGAGACACTACTTAGCAAGATGAAAGGAATTCCAAGAGATCAATTAGTATCCTATTTTGTGAGTGGATTGAAAGAAGATATTAAATATAGTGTTCAATTGAAGGAACCTCAGACTATCCGTCAAGCTATTTCATATGCCAAGAAATATGAATAGAGATTAGAATTAAGGAAGAAGATATACTCTATGTCAAAAAGAAGATTGTACTATAATTCTAGCAGCTATGGAGAAGGCAGGAGCTGCAACAAATGGCATGGCCTTCAAAAATGGATGGAGAAAAGGACATTGCATCCAAGTTGAAGTCAACTCTAAGACTGCATGACATCAAGAGACTGACACCAACAAAAATTAGAGAAAGAAGAGCAAATGGACATTGTTTCAATTGTAATGAAAAATATGAAAGGGGACACAAGTGTCAAAGATTTTTTCTAATTGATTGTGGGGAAGAAGAAGAGGTGAAAGGAAAGTCAGAAGATAGTGAGAGTGAGGATACTGAGGAGGAACCTGAGATATCATTGACGGCAATTAATGGGGTGTGATATCTGCTGGAACTATGCGTGTGGTAGGCCAGATCAAGAATGGAAAAGTCATAATGTTAATTGACACTAGAAGTACACACAACTTCATAAGTCAGGAGGTAGTGATTTACAAATTCCAATTATGACATCATGAAATGCTCATGTGAAGGTCGCAAGTAGAGAACACATTCAGACCTTGGGAGATTGTGAATCTATGTTGTTAACACTCCAAGGACATACATTCAATGTGAACTTCCAAATTTTGCTTGTCAATGATTATGATGTTGTGTTGGAAATTAAATGGATATCTACTTTGGGATCAGTTGATTGGAATTTTCAGAAGATGCAAATAAGGTTTCAGTCAAAGGATCAAGATGTCATGTTACAATGATTGAAAACATCATCTTCCTCTTTAATTTCTGGAAAACAATTATGTAGGCATGTTCAGATGAATGAAGTGACAAGTTTCTTTCAAATAATGGAGCCTACGCAGAACTATCCAGATTCTTAGCTACAAGAATTCCAACTTATAGAACTCCACTAGTTGTTGGAAAAATTCAAGTTCTGATTTAGTGAACCAAAGGGATTGTCACCTCAAAGGGAGTGTGACCATCAAATTTCACTAAAAGAGGAGGTCAAATTATGCAAGAGCAAGCCTTATAGGTATCCACATTTTCAAAAAAAAAAAAAAGAGATAGAAAGGCAAGTGAAAGAGATGCTATCACAAGGCATTATTTGAAATAGCTCTAGTCCCTTCTCTGCTCCTATTTTGTTGATTAAAAAAAAGGATGGCTCTTGGAGATTTTGTGTAGATTATAGAGCCCTAAACCAAGCCACTATTAAGCACAAGTTCCCGATTACAATCATAGATGAGCCATTGGATGAGTTGAAAGGAGCACAATTTTTTTCAAAACTAGATCTCAAGGTAGGTTATCATCAGATCAGAATGAAATGCACTTGCCACATTTCAGCAATTGATGAATCAAATTTTTTTCCTCATCTTTGTCAATTTGTATTAGTATTCTTTGATGACATCCTGATTTACAACAAGAGGTGGGAGGATTACTTAATTCATTTGGAAACTGTTTTTAACATCTTTGCTGCTCATCAGTTGTTCCTAAAACAATCGAAATGCAGATTTGGACAAGATAAGGTTGATTATTTAGGACATCTGATTACTAGAGAAGGAGTAAAAATGGATGACACTAAATTAGAAGCTATCAAGGGTTGGCCTCTACCATATTCACTTAAGGCCTTGCGTGAATTTTTAGGTCTCACAGGTCACTATCGAAGATTTATTCGTAGATATGGATTATTGGCTACAACCTTGACCTCACTGACAAAAAAACAAGGATTTCATTGGACAGTTGAGGCTACTACAGCCTTCAATAATTTGAAACAAGCCACGTGTTTAGCTCCAGTATTAGCATTACTAGATTTTTCTAAACCCTTTACAATAGAATGTGGTGCTTCTACTTCAGGATTGGGGGTTGTTTTAATTCACGAAGATCACCCTATTGATTTCTTTAGCAGCCTTGAAAGGCTATTTGTTGGGACAACAATTTGTTGTTAAGACTTATCATCATAGCATCCAGTACTTATGGCAGCAAAAGATAACCATGAGGCAACAAGAAAAATGGTTAATTAAACTGATGGCTTATGGCTTTATTATTGTATATAAAAAGGGAAACAAGAATGTGGTTGCAGATTCTTTATCTCAGCAGCTTGAAAAGGAACATGACAAAGAAGAACAAAAGGAAGAATCTGCCTTATCTCTATCCCCTTTGTCAATGGTAGTTCCTAATTGGTTGAATGCTGTCAAAGAAGCTATGGATGAAAGTGAAGAAATTCAAGAGTTAAAAAAAAGGCTTCATACGAAATTGCTGCCTTCAACTTGGGAAGAACATAATGAAATTTTGTATTATAAAGACAAGATTTATTTGGATTCATCCTTCGAAATTATTCCCATGATAATTAAGGAAATGTATACTGCAACACATGGAGGGGATAAGACAATTTACACGATCAAGTATGTTTTCAGATGAAAGGGACTTACCAAGATGGTCAGGGACTTTATAAAAACTTGTCATACATGCCAACAACACAAAAGTGAGCATCTTTCACCAAAAGGATTACTTTCCCCTCTATCTATCCCGAATCAAATTTAAGAAGATATTTTTCAATGGATTTTGTGGAATGATTACCATTGTCAGAAGGTAAGACTACCATTTATGTAGTCGTGGACAGATTGACAAAATACTCCCATCTCCTTCCCTTGAAACATCCACATATAGGTTCCCAGATAGCACAATTATTTTTTTCTCATGTCTTCGAGTTACATGGATTACCTAGATCCATAGTTAAGACAGGGATCCCATTTTTGTGAGCCAGTTCTGAAAAGAACTTTTTTTATTGCAGGGCACCACTTTTAATTTCAGCTCTTCCTATCACCCTCAAACTAATGGAAAAACAGAGGTAACCAATAGACTACTTGAGATGTATTTGTGGTTCTGTAACGACCCGCCCTAACCGAGTCCGGGTGTTAGAAATGAATCATAACATGGCAAATAAATCTACAAATTTATTAATCATAAAAATAATAAATCATATTATGATAGCATGCATTAAAATAAAGAATAAATTAACTACTTAAGCAAATATTCCACAGTCTTGGACCGTTTCCCGTAGCCACACTTATAACTCAAAAGAGTAAAAAGGAAGTCTAATTTATTATCAATTCACCAAACCTACTTTGGTAAAAGAACAGTCCACCACACTCTTAAGCATCAGTCCAAAGTTGTTCACCTGTGGAGGCAATTCCGCGTTAGTGATAAAACCACTAAGCCGCATAATTACATGAAACAAGTCAATATATTCCACATCCTTATTTCTCAAGTCTTTTAGTTATTATG
>JAVDBV010075918.1:0-16615 GCA_032619315.1 Piper longum
GAGTTATGGTGGATGTTTTATTTGACTCGGAGTGTACACATTCATTCCTTTCATCCCGATTAATTAAGAGTTTGGGACTCTAAACATCTTCATTATCCAAGACTTATAGAGTCACCGCTGCAACTGGGGACGGTGAAGTCCCAACGTTAGGAGTGACTAACCTATCCTTAGATATACAAGGGAAACCCTATGTGTGGAATTTTATCGTGTATGGGGTAAAAGGGTATGATGTACTATTGGGAATGGACTGGTTGTCCGTACACCAGGCTTTTCTTGACTATAAAGGGAAGAGAGTGGTGACAAAACCTTGTACTTGTGAGATGGGGATCATTTTTCAAGGGTCATTGCATGATCCATCTTCTTGTATCTTGTCGATCAGTGAGGCAGCCGAGTGGTTCGGTGAGAGTTGTCAAGCATTTTTGGCTAACCTACTGGATTCTAAGTCCAAATCCAAAGAGTATTCAATGATTCCGGTAGTAGCAGAGTTTCTGGACGTATTCCTAGATGAACTTCTAGGGTTACCTCCTAAGCGGGTAGTGGAGTTTGTCATTGGCCTAGCACCTAGAGCAACACCAATTTCTAAAGCACAATACCACATGGCTCCAGCTGAACTCAATGAGTTAAAGAGTCAACTAGAAGAGTTGTTGCAGGCAGGTTTCATCCGGCCAAGTACTTCACTTTGGGGAGCCCCTGTTCTTTTCGTAAAGAAGAAGGATGACTCACTTCGGTTGTGTATTGACTATCGCTAGCTCAATCAAGTAACAGTCAAGAATCGGTACCCTTTACTAAGGATGGATGACTTATTCAATCAGCGAAAAACAGCCGAATTATTTTCTAAAATAGACGTACGGTTCGGATATCACCAACTGTGAGTAAAGGAATCAGATATATAGAAAATGTCTTTCCAAACTCGATATGGACATTATGAGTTTCTGGTCATGCCTTTTGGTCTAACAAATGCACCAGCGACCTTTATGTCACATATGAACTCGGTATTCCACGCATACCTGGCCAAGTTTATTATCGTGTTTGTGGATGACATTTTAGTCTATTCAAATAATGAGGAGGACCATGTGAAACACCTGTCTATTGCTCTTCATGTTCTGAGGGAGAATCAATTGTTCGCTAAACTATCAAAGTGTGACTTTTTGCTGAAGGAGGTGAATTTCCTCGGACATATTATCTCAAAGGCATGAGTTGGAGTGGATCCATCAAAAGTGAAAGCAGTCACTGAATTGCCACAACCCAAGTCTGTCACCAATATCCAAAGTTTTCTTGGGCTAGCAGGCTGCTATCGAAAATTCATTAAAGATTTTTCCTTGGTGGCATTGCTAATGACTAAGCTCACACGTAAGGGAGACAAGTTCGAATGGAGTAGCAAGTGTGAGGAGAGTTTCCAATCTTTGAAGAAGAGTCTGACTCTACACCAGTCTTGACCTTGCCAAATGGCAACGAACGATTTGTGATCTTTAGTGATGCATCTTTAGTGGGGTTAGGATGCGTCTATATGCAAGATGGTAAGGTGGTGCCTTATGCCTCTCACCTATTGAAGATGCACAAACAAATTATACAACCCATGACTTGGAGCTGGCAGCAGTTGTTTTGCTCTGATGATTTGGAGACACTTCTTATATGGAGCCCAGTTCGAAGTGTTTACTGACCACCAGAGTTTGAAGTATATCTTCATACAAAATGACCTTAATCTTCAACAGAGGTGGTGAATAGAATATTTGAAGGACTACGACTTCTAAATCTTATACCATCTGGGCAAAGCGAACGTGGTAGCCGACGTGTTGAGTCAGAAGGGCAAGGTTGAGCAGGGTCAACAGCTAGCTAGACTTTGGGCTATGTCAGCATAAGTGGTGGCCATCAACCCGGTGGAACAACTAACAGGATTACTGTCAAACCTGATTATTTCCAATGAATTGGTGGACCGAGTTAAGCTAGCACAAATGGAAGATGAGGAGCTGAATGAGATGTTGGACAAAACTCTTGACAAGGTAGCAGATTCAAACAGTGTAATCAGATTTAGGGGGAGGTTGAGTGTACCCAACGATGATGCACTGAGGTAGAATATCCTGGAAGAGGCTCATCGCTCAAAGTTCTCAATACACCCCGGTGTTATAAAGATGTATCAGGACTTGAAACGAACCTACTGGTGGATTGAGATGAAGAGAGATGTGGTGGATTTTGTTTCTAAGTGTTAAGACTTGCCAACTGAACAAAGCCCAACATCAACTACCCGGTGGATTATTACAATCTTTAGAAATACCTACCTGGAAATGGAAGTGTGTCACATGTGATTTTATTGCTAAACTCCCAAGGACTTTGAAAAGGCATGAGTCTAAATCAGTGGTTGTGGATCGTCTGACTAAGGCAACTCATTTCATCCCCATAAAATCAACAAGGACGGCGGAATACCTAGCAAAATTGTATGTCAATAACATTGTCAAGCTGCATGGGATTCCAAATGAGATAGTTTCTGACAGAGATCCCCTATTTACTTCACATTTCCAGAAAGCTTTACAAAAAGCTATGGGGACCCAAATCAAGCTAAGTACAGCATATCATCCCCAAACTGATGGTCAGAGTGAGAGGATCATTCAAACTTTGGAGGATTTATTAAGAACTTGCATCCTTGACTGGGGAGGAGATTAGGAGAAACACTTAGCCTTGGCTGAATTCACCTGTGGTAATCTTATCAAGCCAGTATAGGAATGGCACCGTTTGAAAACTTATACAGAAGGCCCTGTAGATATCCATTATGCTGGTTGGAGTCTACTGAGGCGGTTATAGTCGGGGAAGAGATGGTGAGAGAAGCAGCTGCAAAAGTGCAACTCATTCAGCAAAGGCTTAAGGCAGCTCAGGATCTATAGAAAAGTTATTTTGATACTCGAAGGAGGGACCTAGAGTTCCATGTTGGGGAGTTTGTATACCTAAAGACATCTCCTAGGAAGGGAGTGATCAGATTTAGAACATAAGGGAAGTTGAAGCCAAGATTTATATGACCATTTCCAATCCTGGATCGAGTCGGAAATTGTGCATATAGATTAACATTACCACCAAGCCTCGATGACGTACACAATGTTTTTCATGTGTGAACACTAAAGAAATATATACGAGATGAGGATCATATAATCACAAATTTTACAGACTTAGAGCTGCAATTGGATTTAACCTATGAGGAAAAACCAATTCGCATCTTGGCAAGCGAAAGTAAGACACTCTGGAACAAGGAAATTCCCTAGGTAAAAGTATTATGGAGAAATCAGGGATCAGAAGAAGCTACACGAGAGACTAAACAAGAAATGGCCAGGAAATATCCTAGCCTGTTTGTAGCATAAAATTCATGTAATTGTAGTAACATGAAGTGATCCCAAAGGGGTACTTAATCATGCTTGTCCTGTTAATGCTATAACATTTCGGGGACGAAATATTTCTAAGTTGGGGAGATTGTGAAGATCCGAAAAAAATTAGTGGTGAAGGAGGGTAGCAAGTCCTGCTGGTTTGCAGCAGCAAAGTGGCGTGCTTTTTCTTTTTGGGTTGGGTCATGGTGCAGTAGGGAGGGGAGTATTAGGGTCGTGCTGCTGGCTATGTTGGAGTCTCCATGGGAGTAGGTCGGGGGTGCCATAGCAGCAGGTCATGGTTGCCATGGCTGCTGGTCGGTCGCCATGTGGGGTGCAATCCGGTTCTCCATTGATAGCTGCGATAAAGATGGGATCTTTAGGGTTCAAATTGGATTGTTGGGGTATATAGGAGTTGTGGTCTGATTTTGGATTGAAGGAGAAGATGACGGTGCTGGTTTATATGTCAAGGTGAAGGTATGGAGAAGAGAAGAACGTTGGTGAAGAAGAAGATGGTAAACTTGTAAATACTGGTTGACTTAACACGGTTCGAGTTAAAATAATAATATCAACTCGTAATAAATCTTTAAAAATAATTAATCTAATGGAGTACGAGTTAAGTGGCTAAAATAATAAAATATTATACGAAATTGCCATTAATAATAAAATACGGTCATGAAAAACGGTTAATAATTAATCGGCTTATTCCAAGCGATTAAATTAAATTGTAGAGTTATAACTTATAAATAATATAAAGATGTCACCTTTACCATATTGAATTAATATTTGATAATTAAAAAAATTATTTTAATAACAAATTAATAAGGTAGAAAAATAGGTTAATAAAATATAACCGTGTAGAAATATGAAATAGTATAATTATATTAGTGATATCGTTAAATTAGGATGATACAAATAATAATAATTAATTCCGGTTCATAAAGAAATTATTTAATGTGGCATTTTATATATTGTCAAAATTTAATATATATATATATATATATATATATATATATATATATATGTATTAATCATTTAGTTGCATGGATTTTCTATGCGAATAAAATTATACTTATGCATAATTTTATGTTCTCTTTCAGATTAGGATCATGGTCCTAGTTGCTGGATTGCGTACAAGCTAACCAGATCCGTAAAATTATTTAAAATATTATATTTTCCCTCGTGGACAGCTTGGTCGACTTGAGCCGAGATTCGACCACCATGCTCCGAGTGCAACCGGGGTAATGGAATTTACTCAGTCCGACACGGGTTGCACCCTTCATAATTTATTAATGGACATGTCAGAATGGACCTAACAGACCATAATACAATAAATTAGACATGGCGGATTGGACTCTCCAGCCAATTACGGACATAGTGGATTGGACTCACAAGCCGATTACGGACATGGTAGATTGCACTCGCCAGCCGGTAATAGGACTGACCAATCAGCAAATAAATTGGACATGGCAGATTGGACTCGCTAGCCAATTATGGACATGGTGGATTGGACTCATGAGCCGATAAATTCGACAAGGCGGATTGGACTCGCAAGCCAATTACAGACATGGTGGATTGGACTCACCAGCCGATAACGGACATGGCGGATTGAACTCCCCAGCCTGTAATGGACATGATGGACTGACCCATTAGACAATAAATTGGACATGGTGGATTGGACTGACCAACCGATAACGGACATGACGGATTGGACTTGTCAGCCGGTAATGGACTGGATGGACTGACCGATAAGCCAATAAATTAGAGATGGCGGATTGAACTCACTAGCCAATTATGGACATGGTGGATTGGGCTCATCAGCCAATAAATTGAACATGGCAGATTGTGTAAAGACCCAAAAATAAAAATAATAATAATAATAACGTTCGACGCGGTGGGATCGAACTTGGGAAAATTTAATTTTTTTCCATTTAAATGAAATTTCATTAGCTGGTTAAGTATGAATTACCTGGTTAAGTGAAAAGTAATTTTTAACCAGTTAATTCTAGTTGAATCGGTTGAGTTGACTACACCATTTACCCATACCCATTTAACCGGTTAAGTGAACCATACCGTTTAACCGTTTAAATGATTAAGTAAATCATGTCAAAAAACAACCGAATTCATAGCTGTTTTGGAGAAGAAGAGAGTTGGTGAAGAAGATGGCAATTTGGTAAATATGGGTTGACTCGATACGAGTTGAGTTAAAACATGATATTAACTCATAATAAAACCTAAAAAGAAGGGTTAATAGGCTAAACTAATAAATTATTATACAAAATTGTCATAATTAATAAAATACGGTCATAATAAACGCTTAATGATTAATTGGCTTATTACAAGTGATTAAATTAAATAGAGAAGGGTTCAACCTTATTTAATTAAATAAGTTACAAAAATTGTATTAGTGATATCCTTAAATTAGGATAATACAAATCAGTTAGGGAATATACCAATAATAGTAATTAATTGTTGTTTATAAATTAATAATTATTTTTTAAATTGTCAAGTGAGAATTGTAATGGGGATAATTAATTTAAAATGCTAAGAAGGACTTAAATGATTATGTCACATGAATAATTAATTATATCACTAGAATTATTGAAAATTAAATATTTGATGTGGCATATTATATATTGACGAAATTTAATAGTTATATTACTCATGTAGTTGCATGCATTTTCTATGCGAAAAAATTTATACTTATGTATAATTTTATGTTCTCATGCAGATTAGGATCATGGTCGCAGTGCGATATTATCTACAAACGAGGTCTGTATAATTATCGAAATGTTGTATATTCCCTTCTGGCAACCCTGGTCGACCTGAGCCCAGATTTGACCACCATGCACAATAATAATAATAGTAGGAGTGTAGCGGGAGTGCCTTCCCGCATAATAAAAAGACTTTAGAATAGGGAGTATATTTGACTTGTTTCCTTAATTATACGGCTTAGTGGTTTTATCACTAACGTGGAATTACCTCTGCAGGTGTGCAGGTACTGGCATACATTAAGAGCGGGGTTGGTGGATCTTTTACCAACCAAGATTCAGAAAAAATGATAATGCATTAGATTTCCTTTTTATTTATTTGAGTTATAATTGTGGTTATGGGAAACGGTGTAAGACTGTGGGACAATTATTATTATGTCTTGTTTAAAACATAATTTAATTTGAATGAGTTATACTTAAGGTTTGATTTTTAAGTAACACCCAGCCAGCTAGGCCCACACTATTGTGAAAAATGGCGGGTTGTTACAGATTGGGCTCGCTAGCCAATTACAGATATTGTGGATTGGACTCACCAGCCGATAACGGACATGGCAAATTAGACTCGCTAGCCGGTAATGGACATGATTGACTCGCTCATCAGCCAACAAATTAGACATGGCGGATTAGACTCGCTAGCCAATTACGCACATGGTGGATTGGACTCACCAGCCTATAACGGACATGGCGGATTGGACTCGCTAGCCGGTAATGGACATGATGGACTGACCTATCAGCCAATTACGGACATGGCAGATTGGACTCGCAAGCCAATAATGGACATGATGGACTAACCCATCAACCAATAAATAGGACTTAGCGGATTGGACTCACCAGCCAATTACGGACATGGTGGATTGGACTCACCAGTGGATAACAGACATGGCAGATTGGTCTCGCTAGCCGGTAATGGACACGATGGACGGGCCCAAAGCAAATAAATTGGACATGGCAGATTGGACTTGCCAGCCAATTACAGACATGGTGGATTGGACTCATCAGCCAATTAATTGGACTTGGTGGATTGGACTCGCTAGCCAATTAGAGACATGGTGGATTGGACTCACCAGCTGATAACAAACATGGCAGATTGGACTCGCCAGCCGGTAATGGACATGATAGTCTGACCCATCGGCAAATAGATGGACATGGTGGACTGACCCATCAACCAATAAAATAGATAATGATTGGGAATTTATGGACTTTTTAATTTAATTATACGGGTTAGTGTTTTAATCACTAATGCGGAATTGCCTCTACTGGTTAGCAGCTTGACCTAAAGACTAAGAGACGACTGGGTGGTTCTTCTACCAACTCAGGTGGCGACCAGATAATAAGTGGACTTCCCTCTTTACTTTTTTTGTGTAATAAATGTGGCTATGGGAAATGGTCAAAGACTGTGGGATAATTATTTTATACATTGTCATATGAAATATAAGTTCTTTTGATAAGTTAGAATTGCTAGACTTATTTACTTTAATATTATTCATGTAACATTTTAAGGAACACCCGGACCGATTAGGGCTGATCGGTACATGGTTGGTTTGTTAAATTTTGAGTAACACCTGCCCAACGTGGCCGACAATATTGTGAAAAATGGCTGGTCGTTACAGATCAAGTAACACCCTTTCACCATCCTTTTCCATTCCAACATGCATCACTCCTCTGAGCCCTGAAGACAACCAAGTACACAGTCGTCATGACATACGCCATAGAATATGTTGCCTGTAATCCCCACGCCTCTCTGGGTGTTGGAAGCTTATAGAAACAAAGGTGAAAATGATGTAACAAGAATAAAAAGCAGAACACTGTAATGATCCTCGCGGCAGTGAACAAAAGGACACTTCAACAAGTCAGGTCTTGGAATTTTCCCCTCAATGGGGAACTTATCTAAAATAATTTCCAGCATATCTCCCCACTCTCAAAATCACGTAAACATAATATTAAAATAACAGGCTTAGGCATATAATAATTATTATAGGTCTTCAGAAAGAATGCAACTTGCAGTAAATCTTTTGGTTTTCGAAAACAACTCAAGGGTTCTTCTCCTTGAGGTTTATTAAACTTGATGTCTAAATGGCCCAAATTAAGTGGGTTGTGATAAAATCACTACTTAAATCATCTTACAAAGTAAAACAACTCACCCAACAGATAAGCGTAAAATAAAAAGCTAATTCTAACGAACATGGTTTCCAAGCTCCAAGCAATCTACCGATAAAGCAAGCAGTTTATAAACGAACCCAACTCAACATCTAACAAAATCTATATCATGCATACATGAGAATGCATGATCAAATGAGGCAAGATTAATTTCAATCAGTTATTATATATATATATATATATATATATATATATATATATTTGTAGATTAAAATAGATGAAAATAACTTACATGAAAATATGATATGAATGAATGAAAAAGAACTGATAAGAAGATGACATGGAAAAAGTTACCAAAACAGAAGTTTTAGGCAAAGTGTAGGTATAAAAGATCAAGGTTCCAATTCCAGTCAAATATTATGGAGTTTCATCAAATGTTAGAGAAAAGAAGGAGATTAAACAATGTCATAGTCAAAGAATAAAAACTTACCATATATTCAACAACACAAATATGCACATCACAGTATGGTTGAAAAACGGGTACCTCGACGTACAACCAACTTGATGGAAAACTTTGACGAACTTTGACATCGACGACGATGTTAAGAAAACTCAAAAGGTGGTTGTTTCACACAAGTTGGAAGTTCTAGATTGGGGAAGATGTGCTCATATAGACATAGTTTGGTCCGGGAAAACAAAAAGGCCTAATATGTGTTAAGTAATGTGTAATAATGAATGACTATATAATAAATCTATATGAAGATGAAAGGTAATGTACAATAACTTCTTCTATAGGAATACTAAAGGTAATGTATAATAAGTAAAGGCAATTTTTTACCAGATAATTATTATAAATACACATAAACTATGGGCACTCCATACTAATGTGGCATGACTTGTGGTTGTATGGGAAAATTCAAGGTTACCGTATCTGGTAATGTCTTGACAGTAAATGCATGACTATCTCCTCCAAAAATGACCACTCTAATGCGTAAACGATTAACTACTTCTAAAATAAACCAACAATGCACACCAAACAAAACCGCAACCACACGAGCCAACGCCTTCCAAACCAAGGCACGAGCAGCATCAACACTTCCTAGATTCAAGAGCCAAAAGCCAAGCAAGGACAAACCAAACCAAACCAAAAGTCATACCAAACAAAATAATGAATAAAATCTCAATCCTAAGGGCACATATTTTACATGTTCTGAGGACATAAGTGTATGATTTTATAGCATGTATGTATGCTGTCTCGCTGGCTTTTATGTGAGTGTGTTCATTTACTCTCCTACTCATTGCCCACTGAGTGATTATTGTTGAAGTTTTAATCTTTTTGTGGACGTTTCAACAGCCATTTGCTAGTTTGGCTACTTTACTAATTACTTGCAGACTCATTGATCTTTTAATTAATAACGTTTTCTTATTATATATGTAGGTGAGTATCCCTTGTATTGGTTGACGACGGTGGGTAGATCCGGTGGCACGCAGGAAGCAAGGGTGTCGTTGCTGTGTATTTTGGCTGTGTAGTTTGATATGTCCTTAAGTGTTGTATTGTGATGTACTGATACAATAGTATGTACCAGACTTTATATGTTTGAGTGGCTATAGCTATGATCGCAGACTTTGTTGTTCATGTGTGTGCTAGTCTTTTATTGATTATTTCTTAACCACTTGTGATTCTAGGAGTTAAACTTTGGGCAATACTAACAAGTTCTGAAATTGATGAGGAGCAATGTCAAGTACATGAAACCATTGTTTTAAACCTATGTGGTTTGTTGATGAAACATGGATTGGAGGAGCACATTTTTCATACAAGTTGAAGAGTCGACATGAAGTCCAGGTGTTAAGAACATCTTATAATGCATGTGTTTTAATTTTAGTTATGCCCTAAAGGTATGTGTAACAGGTAACCATGATCCTCATTTAACTTTTTCTGTTGTGTCATTAAGTAATATGAAACATATCAATAAAGGGTTAAACCAAAGTATAAGAACTAGCTCATTTATTTGATTAAAGCTCAGCCTCTTTGCTGTAGCAGGGTTGCGTCTCTTCTACAACTTGGACTGAGCATATTGCTAGCCTTCAAGTTTAGAGCCCTATTGTCTATGATGTAAGCATGCATATTGTATTTGTCCCACATTGGTTTTTCCATCTTAAGCCACCTCGAGGGTTAAGATCTCCTTCCGTGACATTAGTTCAATTTTAGTTAGTCCAACGAGTAGTTTGCTAAGTCTATCATCATGATTTGTTCCAGCCTTACGCCAAATTATAGGGTGGTATAGTATGCAGTCTTTGTCCAGTACCTCTTTTAGTTGTACCATGAGTTATTGAAGCTCTCTAGGTGCTATTTTGTATGGTGCCTTAATTACCGAAAGTGGTCGTCGACAATAAGTTGATGGAAAACTCCAATTAACTGGAAAAATATTGAAGAATTCTGATGCAATCTTCATAGAAAATGGATCAGCCTCCTTAGACTCTTTTGGTGTTTCTACAACACTAGTTCGGAAACTTTGACATCATTTGTGTAAATACTTAGTTGCCTTGACATGTGAGATAAGGAACGACTCATTCTTATTCTCCTCTAAAGAAAAGTTTCTAATCAATAGCTATATCCTCAGCAAAGTATACTTTCTTCTTATTGCAATCTATGATCGTATGGTTCTGCACTCCATAGTTAATCACCAATCCATCCTTAGAATTATGTCTATCCCCACCAAATGATACAAAGTAACATCCCAAAATATTGACTTACTCTGTACTTGCATTAGGACAAGTCCTACTTGTTTATCAACTTGCATTTGATTATCATTAGGAGTACATACACTCAATGGTGGATTTAATATTCCAGGTCTTGGACCTTATTCTATAACAAGCCTATATGACATGTATGAATGAGTGCAGCCTGATTCATATAAGAGTAAAGCTGGAGTATCATAAATAGTGATCATACCCTAGAGTAGATTTTTCCTTGCTGCATCCCCTACATTAATTAAAGTCAACTTGGTTGGAACGTCTTTTGTTCCTTTGCTTTAGGGCAATCCTTCTTGAGATGTCCAACTTCTCCACACAGGAGAAACATGTTATAAGTGATCAAACATCCCTCATCGTGAATCCTCTTATTGTTCCCATTCTTGGTGCCATTGCCATTGTCATTCCTCTTTCTCTTGTTATTCTCACCATTCTTGTTGGCTTGCACATTCTTTGTCTTTGCCTTGCTTCAAATTCATTAACTCTTTGGTTTTATATTCATAAACATGTTCCGGATAGTAAGTGTTGTTGAACACATCCATGAATTCTACCCATGTGATAAAGTGAAACTATCTCCCAACAAGGTTGGTCCTTTTTACTGCCTCCTACCAAAATGCGGCCTCTTTGTCAGGTATGCAGGAAGCTAGCCTCACCAAATGACTCTCCGGTACCTTCATTGACTTACAGGTCTTGAGAATATTGATGGTCTAAGCATCAGCTTTCTCATGTTCTTTAGTTACCTTGAATGCCATGGCACCATTCTTGATGAACTATTCTAATGTGGAAAGTCCTAGCTGATGTGGTATAGCTCCACAAGGAATAGGGCTTCCAACAATTTCATTCACTGGAGGGTCCTATGGCACAACCAGCTCCTAAGGGATCTGGGGTCCATGTAGCTGGCCTCCCTAATTGGCTAGAATCTTCTAGAGTGCTTCTTGAGTAGCCTAGAAATTCGTATTCATGTTGTTCATGGTACCCATTAGATTATCCAATTGTTGTTGCTACCGCCAACTTGTTACAGCAGTTTCTCATTCTAATTCTCCAATAGTTGATTGGTGATTTGGTTGGCCATCTTTAAAAAAGAATACACTGAGAAACAAAAATTTCTCTGAATTATTTTAGTCAATCCAATTAATGTATCTTATAAGGTATGGGGTGCTATATAGTAGTATTTCAACAAGGATAAAGATGTATAGTAATATACTGGTAAAGTGATCGAAAACTCTAATGCCTACTTATATCGACCTCAATTCTAACATGCGTAAACCCGATCAAGGCCACTACATGTGTTATCTCTTAAATGTACATGCATATCATTTTAAAGACATATAATTCAAGAATTATAATATACATAAGAATACGAACAAACAGAACAATACTAATAAGTCGATCATTCCTGTTCCATCAATATCTCTAATACATGACTTTTTATGTTCATCAAATATACCACTACTATAATACGAGTCTCATCAAAGGTCCAATAAGTAAAACTAAAACAATTCAAATAGAAGTAGAATTAATGTTGAGTGTCTCCATCCCGTCATTCCTATGCTCAACTATGCGCACTGCAAACATGTCTGCTCTGTATCTCATACAAGGTTCTGAGTCCATTACATAGATATGTCTTCACAATAACAGGAAATAAGAACAATCTCAATCAATTAAACACAATAAAACTCAAGTAAACATTGGTCAAGAATAACTTAAATTAACATTAACCATACATATTAATCATTTAACATAAATAGGATAATTTATATATCATGGTCATCCATCCTTGACACTTAGTTAAATTTCACTCTTGTGACTTACTAGTTAGTCTACTAATTTCTAGCTAAGGCTCCTAGAAAACCATAATTTTAAAATTAAATAAACTAAAAAATAATAAGTTAAATAACATTTTAACTAACTAGCTAGTCTTGGCGATTAACTATACAAAATAACTAAGTCCTTTGCCTTTGTGATCTCTAAAGATCGGCACCTTAAAACTTATAAAAACTATGTGAAAAC
The DNA here is from genome assembly GCA_032619315.1 of Piper longum. Taxonomy (NCBI): domain Eukaryota; kingdom Viridiplantae; phylum Streptophyta; class Magnoliopsida; order Piperales; family Piperaceae; genus Piper; species Piper longum. The sequence continues at coordinate 12,974 of JAVDBV010075918.1, forward strand.
TAACTTAGTTCTTTCATTAACATAGGTTGACTTCACTATTAAAACTGAACTAGCTCTTGGCCTTTTAATCCTAATGGTCATACCTTACTAACTGAAAACACATGTAAAAAACAACAATAATAGCTATAGAGAACTGGTGTGCATAGGTACATGGATGCCTAGGTGCCTCGCTTGATAACTAGATAATTGTACAACACATTACAAGTGTCAACAATAAGTTAACATCATCATATGAACTTCATACAATGATTAAATAACCTTAAACATATCATAGATTGATCAACATTAATGAATAAAATGAAAACTCAACTTTGGGAACGATGTGGCGCTGGATGTGAGTGCTGTTGCGTTTGGCATCAGCTATTTCTGGTAGGTTTGGGTTGTGGTCCATAACAATGAGTTGGAGCACCGTGGCACTGGCCACACATATTTTCACATTAAGTGAAGGCCGTGGCACCAAAAGCCCCGTGTAAAACATGGACCATTTGTTTGGTGGTTTTGTGCTTGTTTGTTTGTGAACTCAACAAAGTAGCATATGATCACTGTTTATTAACTGTTAATATGTTATGAGTATGTGCGTATGTGCTTGCTCACTTGAATGCTAGTTCGCCTGGTGTTAGATACACTCAGTCAAGCACTAGTGGTCCCGACTTTTTTTTTCCTAGTTGGGTGTTGAGTGTGGTAGGTAGACCCTAAGACCGTGTCCCCGCGCATCTAGTTTCATATCATGTGTTGTATTTGCGTTGCATCATGTGTTCCAAGGGAAAGATCCTAATTGAAGCAAAAAGGGCTAGATGCAAAGGCACCAAGCCAGCGCCCTTGCAACTGTTTGAATTTGGCACTCAATTCAAACCACATATGCCAAATTGCTGTCACAATGACATTACGTCCGTGACGTTCTTCATTTTGGTCTTTTTCACATTTCCTTTGTTTTCTTGCGCCTTTGGCACAGCTGTTGTCAGAACCTTTGTACCAGCGCCCTTGTTCTCGGTTGGCGCCTTTGTGCTAAATAGTTTTCTAGTGGGCTGCAAATCCTATTGGTTCCCTTGACGGCTCTCAATGCCAGTGCCCCCAGTCTATTTCTCCTTTAGTATAAAACCCCCCCTCCCTACCCATCTCCACTCCTCTGCCCCACTTCTCCACCAAACCTTCTCTTCTTCACTCCAAACCTCTCCAGCACTTGTTCAAGCTTTCAAAATGCTCAAGCTTGCTTTGGAGCTACTTCCTGTTTTCTTTTCTTTCATCTGTCGCTTGGTGTGTCTTTGTTTCACTCTTCTTTCTTTTCTTTTGTGTTGTTTGTGGCCTGCGTGCACTATGTCTTGTGTTTTGCTCACTGTAGATTGTAGCGTAGCTTGGCTAGTTCATTTTAGTTTTCGTTTGAAGAATGTCTTGCATGTATTCCATCATTTATGCCTTGTACAAGCTTGCATGCGCATGTTTATGATCTGTTTTGACCATGCATTATTAGATCTACTCTAAAACACTCATTTGATGTCGGAAAATGTGATCATTGATACATATGACTCCTAATTTCAGTAGCTTTGCATGAATATGCATTTTGACTATCTTCCATAACCATTTTGTGCAGTAAATGATGTTGAAATGCCATGTTTAAAGTGCTCTAGAACTGTTATAGATCTATGATACATGTTTGATTTATTACATGTTGTGCTAATGCTTGTTGCTAGAATGCATTTACTATTTTATATAATAGGGTGTTAGCTAAATACTCCTATAATTTCTTACTAAATAGACGCCATTAAGGGCATGAACAAGAATAGTAATCAATGGCTATGCTAATTGTTCTATTGCAGACAGTGACAATGGTCACCATTAATTAAGTAAAATGAACTGTAAGGAAAGTGGATAAAACCCTGGTAAAATTAAATAATGTTGCACTAATTGTCTACTTGAAATATTCTAGATTTGAGCCTAGTGGAGCTCTTTTAGGTAGCTAAATAAATCTTTTTCTTGGAATATGCAGAGAGGAAGGTTTGACCCTAATATTTGTCTTCAGTTTTAAAAATTGGTTCATAGGGCTTTCAGGTGCCAAATTTATTGGATCTTTCCAAAGTTGTTCCTTTAAAAGCCTACTTCTTCCATGTTAAATTTCAGAGCTTTTTAACAATTACAAGGCCTCCTAGGAGTTTTCCTCCTGACATAGGTCGGCACAGTCTAGAAATTCCCGAGACATTGCCCAGGTTTCCGAATTTCTCCAGCCTTCTCTAGAACGAATTTAGGCTGTCTTTTGTACGATTCAAGCCAAATGTGTTAGGAGAGCAGAGTAGTTTTCCTTAGATATATAACCAACTAGAAGCCTACAGACTAAGCCAAGTATGTAAAGACTCGAAAAAATAATAATAATATATTCGACGTGGTAAAATCGGACATTAGAGAATTATTATTACCATTCATATTATAATCTCTACCCAGCAAGTTATTATTTACTCGGTTAAGTGAAATGTATTCTTTATCCGGTTAATTATCATTTAACCGGTTAAATGAAACGTACTATTTATCCAGTTGCCCGGTTAAGGGGTAATGGGGGCGGGGACGTCATTCTCATTTCTCCTTCTGACTGGCACCGGCATCCTCCTTGTTTGGGTATTTTTCCTCTCTTCTTCTCCTAATTTAATTTCATGCATATCTAGAATTGATAATAAACTTGTTAATCAAAGAACTAAAGTCTCAAATCAACAAGGAAGAAAAGAATTAAACTGAAAAAAAACTAGAAGCCGTCCATGAATGCAAATTACTGCGGTTGCATCAATTCTTAATCGTTTGCTCATCAGTTGCTGCATCAATGTCCTTATGCATGTTGTGGTGATTACGTATAAGTTGGCTTTCCATTTAATTGTATGGCCAAGGATGGTAGCACGTCCTACTAATTTGCATCAGCAGTACCATGGCGATTGTGTCACAAACTCGTGGCGTTGTAACATGCAGCGGTGTGGTGTTTCTCTTCTTTTGGTGTTGGGTTGTTGTGCGGGAAGAACGGGTCGCCTTGGGCGGTGCTGCTGGCCAAACACAGGGTCGCCATGGGAGCAGGACAGGGTCGCCAAACGACAAGTTGGGGTCGCCATGGGAGCAGATCAGGTCGCCTTGGTGGTGCAGGGCAAGGTCGCCCTCGATAGGTCCTTCCAATTGGATTGCTAGGGAAGGGAAGCAATTAGGGGAAGGACGTGGTTTGATTTTGGGTTGAAGGAGAAGACGACGGTTCTAGTTTTGGTGCAAAGATGAAGGTGGAGAAGAGAAGAGACGTTGGGGAAGAAGAAGATGGCAGACCCGTAATTTATGTTTGCTTGATACGGTTCGAGTTAAGAATAATACCAATCCGTAATAAATCCTTAAAAATAATTATGCTAATCGGTTAATAAATTTTAATTGTGTAAAGATCACTAAACAGCAGAATGAAAGAAAAAAAGTTTGAACATTTATTTAATTAAATAATCATTGTAATAGTAATATCCTTAAAGTAGGATAATACTAATCAGTTAAAGAATATACTAATAATAGTAATTAAATATTTGTTTATAAATTGATAATTATTTTATTAATTGTCAAGTGAGAATTATGATTCAAATAATTAATTTAAATGTTAAGTAGAACTTAAATGATTAAGTCACATGAATAATTAATTAT
>JAVDBV010075921.1:0-11659 GCA_032619315.1 Piper longum
TACTTGACTCTCGGGTGCAGCCTAACGACAAGGAGTGTCGGTAACCGAGAGTGCTGTCTTGTGTACTCGTGGGTGATTGAGTACGGGTGGTTGAACAAGGTGTTGGTTGGGGTCGCTGGATATAAGTTGTGGCCGAACACAATTGTAGTGTTTGTGGCCTCGGCTTCCCATATTGCGTACTTAGTAGGAGGCTGAGTGTTCCCAGGGAGGGGAATACGCTGCACGGGACTGATTTTAGGACGAAAAATTTGGGCCATAGAATTGGACTTGTGACACCACCCACAGAAGTACATCTTCAAACACTTTCAATCATAATTTTTTTTTCATAAAACTAATCTATTTCGAATGTCCCAAAACATATTGCTGAAGCTCCCACAACATAAAAACCAAAAAACATTTCTGTTAAGCAAGCTTTACCCTAAATCAGCAAGTGCCAAAGCAACAACACAGAAATTTGGAAGCCCACTCCTAATCACCTATTTATCACACACCCAAAAAGAACCAATGGCATCAATCAAGTAAAACAAATTTAGAACATATGGTCCCAAATAAAACAATGGAATCATTACTCGACAAAGTGTTAGCAAAAGAAGTGAAACCATTACAAAATTTATTTGTACTTTAATTGAAAGTTCTCTGACTTACTTAAATCAAAATAAAGGTGGCTACTTACGTCATATGTGTCTACCAGTGCAAGAAAATTATCTGGAAATGCCAGAGCATAGAAGTAAAAGCTACCAATTTGCTTTGATTAGTCTCCCAAAAAATACTGCACAAGGAGTTAGACCACTGAAAATCAAGAGAATAAATCTAAGAGCAAAAAAGAGCAAGCTCGAAGGCAAAATGACTTCCAAAAAAGAGGAAGAGCCATTAAAAATATAATATATATGCAACAGGTTGCTTCACAAATACACATATAAAAGATATACCATCTCCCTAATAATCAAGACAAAAAGTTTGTATCAGAGCCAATAAAAGTTACCTAATTTTCGTAAACTAAGACTGCACCAGACTAATGAAATCTTCACATCTGTGTGAACCATCATGACTACAAAATGACTTACCCGCAATCTCATCTAGATTCTCATGAATTCCAAAAAGTAAACAACACCCCTAATTAGAGTAAGAAACATCATATGTTACAAAAAGAAATTATCGTTCTTCAAAATTTCACAAAAATAAATTGTGATAACCGCACACATTTTTTCAGAAAATGAAAGGAAAGAAGCACAAAGGTTGGAGCTTTGAATGATATACTTTATTCTTTTGTGACAAATATAGACTTTATTGTTGTCACTTAGAAATACTCTGAATAACAAATATGTTCACTGTCAAACTATAATGTCCAAAAATGGATGAGGTTGATGCCTGCAAAAGGTTATGAAAAAGACTTAAATATTGTCATCATTCAACATTCTCATATCTTCAGAAGGTTATTGGAGTGAATCACTTAAAAAAAAATATTTCAAAGATAAAATTTCTCATAAATAAATGTTGTCATAGATGTTTTTCGTAATAAAGAAGTTTCCATTGATATTTATTAGATGGAGTTTAAACAAGAAAATAGTGGTTAATAAAAACAATTCCTAGATTTTTATGCTCAAATCTAAGGAAGCATATAACTAAAGATAGAAGGTAAAAAATAGCTTAGTTGATCCTTGGGAATCTTTATGAATCATTACAAAGTTATTAATAATTCTTTCTACAGTGATTGAAAAAAGGAAGCTTCTTAGTTTACGATTCTTAAGGTTTTTTCAACAGATAGTAGCTAAGCAACCGTTCGATGGTTGAGTTCTTGAGAAAACACAAAAGTATTTTCTTTCAGATCGGCGAGAAATTACTCAAGTAAAAATCTACCCATACTTGTCGTCTTCCCATATCCTGAATTTAAATATCTCAGTTGTTAAAAAAAATTACAAATACATAAACAAAAAAGGCTCTACAATGACAGAAATCGTGGAGAAAAATTTTAATTGCCTTTTGGTTATATGGAATAGAAATCAGGATTACCCACCATGAATGAGCTAACAAACGCATGTGAATGAGTCCCTTGAAGGGGTATTCCAAATAACCTTCCTGCTACACCATTACTGTCCAATTTCAAAACCAGAACATAAGAAATGTAAAGTTGGGAAGTATACAAACAAAAATTTATCTTCAGCCTAAAATCCAAAAAACAAACAATCTAATAAACAACATTCTAAAAAAAAGTATATAGGGCAATTAAACACAAAGTTTGTAAACATGCTTTATCATCATCATCATCATCATCATCATCATCATCATCATCATCATCATCATCATCATCATCATCACCGTCATCATGATTCCTATTCAACGATAGTGAAAATTAACAATATTAGAACTTCATCCCATTGCATTGTTTTTTGAGGGGTGCGTTAGAAAGTTTATCTGACACAAAATTTTACCACCAAGTTTTTGAAAGGGTTCTGCAACATTGATTAAAATGTGAAAACAATGCCAAAAAAAAAAAAAAAAAAATCTTCGGATGCTACCTTCGCCTAGCAGGGATAAGGTTTAAATGTTGGTGATAGTGACTAATAATATCAAATTTCAAAATGATAATTGACTAGAAAAAAACCTTGTAGCATCAAATCCACCAACATAACTATACTCTGAGGTACTTATCCCTCCATCAGGTCCCTAAATATGGACAAGGATTCATTATTCAAGACAATTTTTTTTTGGCCATGATAAAGAACAATGAATCTTTATAAAAAAAAAAATTGTCAAACCTGAGCTCTTCGGAGCCCAAACTCAAGAAGCGTTTTGGATTTTCCAGCAACAAGGCGATGCCTTGCAGCATTTGTGATCGCCAAAGAAGCATAATTGACCAAATTTACAAAAGGAGTTTCTAATAGCTGAACCACCTGAAACATATAAATGGAACATAAAAAACAGAGACAATCAAATTAAGTGGTTAAAAAAACGATAATGACCGAAGTAATAAGCTATCCTTACAAGTAAGACATATTAATTACAGCAATTGGTCCTTCAACTCTAACCAACGGGACCTTGCAACTGAACCCTTCTACGTTTGAGCGGCCGAGTTCTCTCAGGTACTCAAAAAATTCCTCCTGCAAACAGTAGTATCAGATCAATGATAAGCCAAATAATACTTACGGGAACAAAATTTTTTTTTAACTCAAAACCAGGTATGGGTAAGAGTGATATAAGAGTAGGCTGTGGACCTTTTTCTCCAGGTATGTGATCGAGGAGTTTGACCAATCTATATTCAAAACCGATGGCCAAATTCAGCCTATAGGTGTTACAATATAGTTTTTGAACTATACATCAGATTAAGCCTGTCATATTGAGATAAACTCGAACATGTTCTATTTTAAAAGCACACTTGCATCAACATATATATAAGGGTAGGCGCTTGCCGGCCTTCCAATAGGCATAGGCCACGATGAACTTGCAGAGGTAGGTGAGCAGCGCCGGCGCCAAAGGGGTGGCCGGCACGTCAATTTCGCGCGCCAATCCATCCGAGAGTGATGATGGTTTTTCCAATTCTCTTCCCGACGTGTAAAGGGAACATTGTAATATCTTATATATGATGTATCTACCATATATATAAAAGTTGAGGAGGGCTCTAATATATTTTTTAAAATGATTAACCATTTAATAAAATTGAAGCTAGTCAATCTATTTAATCAACCTTGTGCATATTTTCCCACTTGTATTGTTTGAAAAAAACCTAAAAACGATGAAAATAAAACCAATGACCACACTTATAAATGATCTAAAAAATGTTTAACCAAAAAATTCACGAACGGACGCTGCATGTATTGGGCTCGTATATAAGAGGATATTAGAGTAATCCTATACAAGCCTTAATTAAGAATAATAATTCATCATTTTTCTGATAACAATCTATTACCTACTTTCACAAACATATATATAATATAAGAGGATAGATTTTTTTAAAAAATATTATTTTTAATTGCACTGGTGCCATTGCCATTTCCTTGGCTTTTTCCTTCGTTTTTTTTTTCTTATTTGCTTTAGCCAAGTATTGTTAGAGGATGCTTTTCCTTTTTTTCCTTTTCTCTTTTTTCTTTTTTACTTCCGCCAAGTATCCGAGTGATGCTTTGTCTAGACGCTTCGAAGAAAGGAAGTCTTTAGATGTAGTTGGGAATACATTTATGGTGGTTGATTGTAGATGCTGTTTCATACTTATAAACATTTTTAATATTTCAAAGTAAGAGGGAAAGAAGCTAAGATTACATAACCACATTTCTCTCTTTTATTTAACAAAATAAATCTCACTAACACGGATAGATGATCACACCTGAAATACAGAAAAACCTGGACACACTTATCCTACATCCAGGAGGCCATGTAGGAGATATACTTATTTGAGCAAACAAAAAAAAAAAAAAAAAAAAAAAAAGGTGCACAGTTCACACACAAGTACTCCCACCGGATAACATGCATGCATGCATGACCCAAAGTGTTTTTACATTATAGAACAAGTGTTGGCGGCGATGTCTATAGATTGCTCCAAGACTATACTGCCTATGACTGACATCAATGACTCTTTCTTCTCTTCTTCATCAGCCGTTTCTAGTACTGATTCCCCGGCATGTTGGCTAGAAGATTCCTGTAAACATAGTCGATTTGTGCTCAGAGTAGATGGAAGTTATAAATTATGAAATAAAAATGGAGCAAGTACTTATTAATTCATGGGAAAAAAGGAAAATGAAGCAACTTACACGACTCTGGTCATTGGTTCCCAATTTCACGAGCAAGACATAGTTATCCAGGAACGTTGTGTGGCTGTGAGAGAAGTTGCCAGATCGGTAACAAGTGGGACAAATATCATAGGAAACCTTCTTGTCAAAGCAGGTGGTGCATTTGTAGTGAATAGCAGTGATAGCACAGCTGCAATTGTCACAAACAGGCCTTGACATCAACAGATACATCAGAAGCTTTGCTTCTTCCCAGTCAATGAAGCCATTCCCATCTTTGTCGACAAGATTGAACAAGCTCAGGGGCATCTTAACCCCCTGCTCGGCCATGTACGCCGACAGCTCCTGCTTGCTCACTTGCCCGTCATTGTTCTCGTCCATTTTTTTAAACTGCTCCTTCAATATATTCCTGGTCTCATCTGGCAGAGTTTCAAAGAATGCCCTTGAGGCAATCTGCAGTTCCATGGTTTCCATGAGATCAGCTAATTCCCTGAAAATCAAAGCAATAATTACCAACACAAATTATATTTTAGCATTGATATGTATGATCGAGTAGTGGTCATGATGCTCAAAACACTATTATATCAAGGAACACTTGTTTACCAGCTCTTTAACTTCCAATTACCCGAAAACCTATGGAAATCCTTTGAAAAGGCTTTCGTATTTATAATAAGATGGGGAATCGTTGGGATGGTGCATGGTGGAAATAGATCCGGACTTGGAGACACACCCGATGATTAATGATCAAGTTGATCATGCTTATCAAGTTGACCAAGTAATAGAAATCTTATATGAGGTAGCAGTTGATCAAGTTGGCTAAAATTACAGAAACTAAATTGTCATTGAATAAATAAGTAAGCCTATTTAAGTGGTTGGATAACTAAGTAATACCAGCTATTTGATTTCCAATTATCAGAAAACCTATGGAAATCCTTCGAAAAGGCTTTCGTATTTATAATAAGATGGGGAATCGTTGCGATGGTGCATGGTGGAAATAGATCGGGACTTGGAGACACACCCGATGATTAGTGATCAAGTTGCTCATCTTATCAAGTTGATCAAGTTATAGAAATCTTATATGAGGTAGCAGTTGATCAAGTAGGCTAAAATTAAAGAAACTAAATTGTTATTGGATAACTAAGTAAGCCTATTTAAGTGGTTGGTAGAAGGTCAATAATAATAATAATAATATTTTATATACACACATTATTATCATACGCAAAATACCAGTTTAGCCGCTGGAAATATATAGTACATTAATATCATACGCCTTACAATACTTCAATGGAATATTTCAACTAATATTGATTTTATGCCATAAATAATTTATAGTTTATCTTGCAATAAAATTAATACATTTCACACTACTTAAAAATAGAATGAAATGGAAATTCAATTTTGCTTCTGTATGAAATCATGATGGATAAATGTATATTTCGTAAGTAGGTACTTATGTCAACTACAAGCTCAAACTCTATGACTGACTCAAATTGTTAATATTTTTTGTGATTTTGATTATTGGGATACAAGCATTCGGCTCAAATCACATGCGACAGCAAATTAATAGGTGTCACTTTGGACTATTTTTTTAACGCTGACTCTTTCCACTAATTTGAAGATTTAAATTCTCTACTGCAAAGTTTTTTAAAAGAAAAGCTTGTGGAACCGGTATAAAAAAAGATTAAAGACCTTATAGGGCAACTTAACTCAATTATGATGACAATGTTGATGACCAATAATAGTGACGATTGAGGAATAGTTCTGCTTACATCATGAAGAAGATATGAATAAATTTATTACTTATAATACAAGGCTTTAAAATTTACTTAATTTGAGAGCCGAATTCAGTTAAACATAAAATATTGTTATTTTTGTCACCTATATATATGAAGTTTTAATTTAGAAAGCTATGTTGAGGATGAGTTCATGCTTAATATGTTTTGTAACATCTTAAATTTGGCCTACTTATTTTTTTGTAACATCCTAAATTTAGTTCACATTCTAACCGGATCAAAATGCTACTATTAATCAAATTAACTCTTAAATTAATAATATCGAACTGAACAGCTTAAAACCCTCTTGACACTAAAATCCCTCTTCACGTATCAAAATCAAAGATGTCACTGATACACATACGATGTATGAATGAAATTTATAATCCTATAAGGATATCACACAAATGAATGACACAGCAAAGATACGCACAAAAAAGGTAAATACATAGGAAATTTAGAAATGAAACTGATAAAATCTCCCTTCTAAATACGATAAAATATCAACCCGTATAATTGATATAATTATAACCATAATATCAACAACAAAGAAGGAGATCACATTTACATATAAAATAATATTGAATACTGTCAAATCATACACTGAAGTCTCGTAACTACATGATGATCATCAACTGATATACCTTACACAAATCTGATTACATCACGACGTAACGAAGTTATAAACATGAATACATAGTAATGAAACAAAAGCCTAAGTCCATCACCAACATATCATCAAAGAGAGGACAAGAAAGCAATACGATCCACTAGGTAAATATGTGTAAGAGTCAAGGTTCCTTCGTCAAAGTCAACAATCTCCACCCGGAATCCAGACATGAAATTTTCGATATATGACAAAAAAAAATTTCAGTAATTGATTTCAAAATATAACTAAACAATACTTGCAAGTAAGAACGATTTTTCACAAAGAAGCAAATCACTTCAATATATTCCAACTCATAGGCCAGCAACACCTCGTGTTGCACGAATAGGCAGATTCCGAGTGGAATCGGCCGATTTAAATCGGATTGGCAGTGTGCCGATCCAATTTTGGGGCCGAATCGGGCCTGGAATCGGGCCCAAAATTGGGCGATTTATCCTGATTCCGACCGATTTAAATCGGAATCGAAATCGGGGTAAATGGGAAAGAATCAGGTTTTTTAGATAAATGACTAAAATACCTTAAGTATGATATTTATTAATTTTTTATGCATGGGTAAAATTGAAAATTTGATTTTAAAAACCTAAAATACTCGTCTCCGCCGCCGCACTTCCGCCCTCGGCCGTGCTTCCTCGCCGCCGACCTCAGATCCGACCGAGATGGTTGTAACACCCCGATTTTGATTCACTTAAGAATCTGATAAAAAATGTTACGATCGAGTCAAGTCATGTTCAAAACTGTCAGTTGGTATGACTCGATCGATCAACTAGAACGAAACAACCCTCTTGGTGTCATTAGAATGGAAGACAATATTATATACACGTCAAAACACATCGAATATAAGTAAAAGCTAAAAAAGTAATAAATGCGCTAAGCTCAAGTGTGTGTAGTATTTATCTGTCCTTCAGCCGAAGTCGATGCAGGATTTACAAGACCTACATATATTATATGAAAAACGTTAGTAACGAATGTTACTGGTCCGAAAATAACTAATACAAACTGGAAAATGGGTATTCCATTACCCATGAAAACTTATGAAACTTCAAAAATTATCTCACACCGGGCGGTAAGCAAACATACTTAAACAAATGCCGGCTCGCATGCACAGCTCATAAACATAATCATACATACATACAGCGCTTACGCCCTCATACCTTCCATATCACCCGCTACGGTACTCGAGTGACAAAAAGAACAGTTAAATTAGTGCCACATTTTCCGGAAATACACTGCATTACACAGTATTATCATACACCGCACTACCTCATGGTTTGAAGGAGTACTAGCACGGTCCATACATATCTCCATACCGCTCATTTTCTTATTCATGAAATCCATAAAATTAAGCATACTTATATAATAGGCTTAGGGAAGAGGCTAATATCATACATTTCTGGAGCTTAAGTTTGAAAACCAACAAGGGATCTCATCCTTGTAGTTTTATTAAACAAGTGTAAAAACACGGCTAAATAGCCTGACATCAGAAGAATCTGATAAAATGCTTTCGATGTCATCCTATGTCTAAAATACGATTAAACCATACACACAAGGAGTCAAGAAGAGAGGGAGAGTCCTACGGACCTATGGTCCAAGCTCCAAGCGTATATGCACATCTACGGCAAGCTCGGACTCCGAAGCCTACATCGAAATCCATTCCTAAGTAAAATATTAACATCCCTATATGATGCATACATGTAGTGTGTGCTCATATCGTCAATAAATCTAAATAAATAAGACGGTACTAAATAAACTTAAAACTAAACATTCATCGCGTAAATCAAGACATAATAATAGTAAATAATAAATGATAAAGAAATAAATAAATTCTTGGATAATTAAATAATACTTTAATCACAAAATAATATCATAATTATAGACTACAAGAATATATAATGACATACAAATACATAATAACATACATGAGAATAAAAGATAAATAAATAAATATATAAAATTTAATTAGCATAAATAAGACTAATAGTAATAAGTAAATATATAATTATTAATACTATAATAAATAATTAAATAAATAATTTAATAATATTAACTATTAATGAGAATATTAATATAAATATTAAATATACGAAGATACGACTAAATATAGAAGTTCTCGAATTACCGAAAACGGCGCATGAACGGATGAAAACGGTCCAAAATGAGCTGAACCGGACCGAACTAAGCTGAACCAGACTGATTCAAGCTGAACGAGATCAACCCGAATGGCCTAAACCAACCCGGGTTGGAAAATAGGTTGGATTGGCTGGGCGGACCTAGACATGACAGACAGATTCGAACATCCTGCAGGCGGATGCGGTCGCGGTCAGCGGACATGGTTGCGGGTAGGCGGACACGGTCACGAGAGGTGGATCATGGCCGGGTAATCGGGTCGGACACGGCTGGCGGTGCCCGTTGCCGGAGAACGTCCACGGCGGTGCGGCTGGGGCTGCCGTCGGTCAAGATTGAGAGAGGAGAGGACGACGATGGTGATGGCGGTGACGATCGGCGGAGTCCGGCCACTAGATGGCCAGAAAGGGGCGGCATCGCCACCGTGTGTCGCGACGTCGTCGGCGGCGATCGCGGCCAAGGTGGAGGTCGATGTCGGTCTCAAAATGTAGATCCAAGTGAGGGGAAGGTGCGTGGGTGGTCGGATCGGCCAATGGTGGCTCGCCGGCGCCGGAAAATAACCCAAACGGGGCTAGAGGTGGCGAAGACCGACCAAAAAAGATCGTCTCCGACGGCAACTGCGGAGACAACGGTGGCAATCGTGGGTACAACTCGAAAGTCGGCTGCGAGGCCGTCATGGGGGTGCTAGGGTGGTGGCCGGGGGAACGTCCGGAGACTCGCCGGCGGCGGGTCGAAGTGGTGGCGGTGTAAGGGTGGAGAATTTCAAAATCATGAAATTCTGGAAATCAATGGGTGTAGATAAACATGAGTGGATGGCTCAGATCTTGCCATGTGGCACGATCGGGATGCTTGATAGCTCGTGGCTTAGTGGGACCCACCTGACTCGAAAAGTTCGGATCGAGATCATCCGAAGTCGAAACTGACTCGAGTCCTGAAATTGACTCGATAGGTGGGAATCAAGGAAATAAGGTTAAATGGGCCTCGAAACCTTAAACTCAATCAAGATGGGTCTATAGGGGCACAATCGAGGTATCTGAAATTCCTATGCTACATTCAAATGATGTACATATAAAATCCCAAACGGATACTAAACGATGTAACTGCCTAAATTTAGGTCTAAAATCTTAGCTAGTATATACAAACAAATCTGTATACCTCAGTACACACTGATAACTCGTGATCTTATTATCTGCATGTCTGGCATAATAAGGCACTATAACATGCTCATATGGCCATTTAGGCCCATACTCATAATCTAAAACTAATTTGACTCGATCTCGCTCAAACCAACTCAATACTGACCCGAATAGGACAAAACTCAAATCGAGTAAAACCCTAACCCGAAAATGGGGTTTTACAATGGTGGTGACGAAAAAGGCAGCCGTCGTGGAGATGACCACCGACGGCGTCCTCGAGTTCGACCGCGGCGGTAGGTCACTCCGATTGGGCCCACGACCGGCCTTGGCGGCGATGCTAGGTAGAGGGGAAATGTAGAGGAGGTCGAGGGGTGGTCGTCGGCCTCACGGTGACGGCGACACGGCCCGGATGGTAGCAGAATCAAACCCGGAACGTCACGCGTTCGTGGGGCGATTCCGACTGCATGGCGGCCAAATGGTGGCCGGAGACGGTCGGGGCGGCACGGTGACAACATGGCAGTGCTGGGCGCCGATGATTGGCGGCAGGGCGGCGGCGGCGACAAGCAAACGGCGGTGCCGACGAGTTTTGGGGAAAAAGGTAGCGGGGAAAAGAAAAAAGGGCTCGGTGGCAAAGTCGTAAATAAAACTTGAGTCGACTCCGTCTCGAGCTAAGAATAATAACTAACTCATAATAAATCCTAAAAAAATCTAAAAAGAAAGGGAAAAATCTTATATTATAAAAAAGCACCATGACATCCAAATTCATTTGATTTGTTATATGTCGGGTGTGAGTGTTTTTGTATATGACGGACTCAGACCAATTCATGCCGATTCAAGTGAACCAATTCAACTGAACCGATTCTTGTCCGATTTAGACCGATTCTAATTCCCCCGAAAACCGATTCTGATTCCGATTCCAATTCATGCAACCATGGCAACACCATAATGATTTGTCTAAATTTTGATCATTCGAAAACATCAATCCTAAGCCCTCCATACTCTTCTATATAACTCGTGACCTCAAAGCCTAAAAGATCAAGTATTTTTCTGCAGTTGCCTCCAATGCCCTTTGCGTTTACAAAGTATAACATCCATTATTGATATAATATTCATCTACTTCACGCCTCTTCATCTCTAAAGAGCCCGAGATGTAGAGTTAAGATCCATCATATAGATTTGAATGACAGTGGTTAGAGCCCACATACACGCCGCCCAGATCTCCCACCAGTTTGCCCGCGTCACAGCGGC
>JAVDBV010075922.1:0-10815 GCA_032619315.1 Piper longum
CTAGAATATATATATATATATATATATATTCTAGGTTAAACCCGCACAATGTGCAGGTCATGTGGGACAAAATTTTAAAATTTTATCAAAACATAAAATAAAAAATATAAAAAATTTTTCTAGCAAACAAAATTTGATAAATAAATATATAATAACTTTACATTGAAAACTTAGTGAAAAATATCTACAAATTCTTATTTGAAAATTTCTTCTGATAGTGAAAGCTGAATATGTTTAAATTAAATATCAAATATAAATTGTCTTCCACAAAAAAAATTTAAACTCCCAAATAGCCCTCAACTTTTAATTATCAAAATTAAACCTAAATGATATGTAATTACTTAAAGTTGTACAATAATTTTATTATTATTATTAATATGAAATATATTTTAATTTAACTACCAATATATGAAGCAATTTTAAATTATTTTTTTTAATATTAATATATAATTACATAAAAAAATTTTATAAAACAATTAGAACTAAATATTAACTAATATTGTGTTTGGGTGAATAAAAGATATGAGACACAAGCGCAGAGTTTAGGGCAAGTAGTAAAGGGAGGAGAAGACGATGAGGATGAGTTTTGGGTAAATAAGAGATGAAAACGAAAAGTTTTGGAGCTAGAATTAATGTCGTTATAAGAGAACGCTGATACGCATTGAGAGTGAAACAAATTATACTATAGTATATTGTAAAAGTATATATCTATATAATAATTCTTTAATAAGAGGTTGATAATTTGTTTTGCTAATATTAACATAATCTAATTTAATTTTTTTAAACACAATATTTTAAAGATACTCTGAAATTGATTTCTTTAGAATTACTTTAATGATTAAGTTAAAAATATTAAAAGTATGAGATTGATAGTAATCGGGCCTACTAAAATATACCAAATAAAATGCGTCTCATATAAACTATATAAGTTGTAGCTTATACATAGTGCTCATTTTCAAATTACTTAGTGTATAATCTTTTAGATATAGTAATTAATAAATTTTGATTTTGCATAGTCTTATTCAAGTTAATTTGTACTTAATAAAACCTATTTAATTTATGAATTTTGTTTATTTTTAAATATTGCTAGAGAGGTTTAAGTGTAATTTGTCTTCAGTTAAAAATCTTTATTTAGTTTCTGATCTATACTTAATTTTAATATGTATATAGAGTCTTAAATACATGAGCTACAATCATACAACTATATGTGTTCCGACTTCTATTTGGAGTAACTTCATGGGTCCCACTTATAACGACCGCTTGCGAAACAGCCCAATTCGGTCAAAAAATGGACCAAACTTTAATGTTATATTTCAAAAAGCTATTCATTGGACAACTATCGTAGAAACTTTATTGAATTGGATCTCAACCCTCAAGTAGGCTTAAGACAAACACAATATTGGATTTTTATATAATACATGCTAATCATATTATCATACAAAGTATCTTTATTTAAAAAAGAACTCTTAGCATGAGTACTCTAAGTCATGAGAGAGACAACACCTCCCATGAAGCTAAAAGAGTGATTTCCAAATGCATTAAACACTCAGAGCTATACGAAGGCAACACCCCTAATATTGCTAAGAGGTTGGGCTTTAAAAGATAAAGATACATGATCAAATTTTTATACTTAATTCTAATGATTGGATTAGATAACTTAATTACTTAATATTGATCTTGTGGTAAAGTAAACATTGGGTCATAATTACCTATTTTACATACCTCACAAAAATTAAATTAAAACAGTAAAGTATCATCGCGTGTTAGGGCATCATACCTTAACACTTAGTCTTTATGTTGACTCTTCACGCAGTATGAAAGTAAGCTTCTTCACTCTACCTAAGTTCCTCTATGTATCCATCACTGGAACCAAATAAGTTTTTGCATACTTTAAACGCTCATCATCTTGCTACATATTTTTTATGGATACACACCGACTAGACAATTATTAGACTTAGCCTAAAAGTTAATACCTTACAGAATGACTTATACACAAAACAATTATTACATAACCCGATCCAAAGTCATACATGGTTCATGGAAATATACATGCATGCAATATCAACGCTTCATTAATATGTGTGCAATTAATTACATAGCAAAATGCTTCATTAATATGTGTGCAATTAAATATAATGAAAATAAATTATATTATGAGCATGCAATATAAGCATTCACTAATTTTTTACCAATGACATTGACAAGATAATATCCATGTTCACACTATGCTGCAACAACTAAAAACAACATAAAACCATAAGGTCTACCCAAGAGTTCCCATAGTCACATAATATAAGTGACATTACAAAATATAGAAATCCAGCCAATTATTGTCATGCCTCCCCAAGGCTAGTGAAATGACACCAACCAACACTCATGAGTCCATTCCAAACTGCTCACTAGTGGTCCTGAAGCTGCATTAGTGACGTATGATTATAAAAAATAAGACAATATATTTCACAACATATTTAATTAAAATTTTTCATATTTATGTGAGTCTATGTCGAACTCACTTTATGCCAAAAGGGGTGACTGCCCTATTTAGCTATAATTTCATCCATGTGCACGCACACATTACACATGGCTACGACATATAGTTAAAGATATTTGTGATTGTCTCACCTTATCGGCATCACAAGTTCATAATGAGTCATCTTGTATTATTGTGCCGTCATCCCTTTCGGCCCGGAGGCAGGCTTTTATCTTTCAAAAAACTTTAAGGGGGCAACAAGATATTAGATTGAGCTAATTCTTTGGTCATGATTGTACTTTGTGTATGGTGGTCGAATCTAGACTATAGTCAACTAAGGTTGCGAAATAAGAATACTAAATCTTTTAAGTTACTATATGAATCTCAAATCATAAGTATATCTTGAACAAAATGTAAGAGTGGTGATCTGCATATATGCCATGCAAAGATGACATAATGTAAGAGTGCTGATCTTTTAAGTTATTATATGTACCTCAAATCATAAGTTATTATATGAACCTCTAGGCTAAGGATAAGTAAAACAAGAATGAACCCCCTAATACAAGTGATCTACATATATGCCATGCAATAACATGCCTAACAGTTAAACACCATGAACAACATACAAATAATAAAACCAAAATGTTAATACACATAATGTTTATTTATAATATTCAACATACTTAGCATTAAACTATTTAATATATAAAATTTTCAATTTATTAAATAATAGATATTACTAACCCAATTCAATAAGTTTATAATAAAATTCAACCTGTCCGCCTTGATTTAACTATATAGAAATTACTAAATGGTAATACTTAATATGTTACCTAATCCTTACGTTAATAGATTTATACAATTAATCTATGTACCTACTCAATCCAAGACAATATCTTGACAACCCATAATTACCCACATAAAATATACATATACCCACAACACATAGTAATAAATGCTCACATGTACGTTACATATATGTGTTTGTACATGTGGAATATAAGTATACCATCACCAACATAATTTGAATAATATACTTCAACAAATAATTAATTTATATTATCAAACATAAATTATATATATACACATCCTAAATGTAATCATAATATAACTTTTGACTATGATATAATCGATTACGTATTCATAATACATACCGACATGCTCAGACATTTATAACTTAATTAAAATGCGTGTACAACAAACACATAAATCAGCAACAATAATAAAAAAATAATTTAGGTAATCACCTATAAATAATATAAAACATGCATTCATCCAAATAAATCAATATAAAATAATAAACAAATGATCAACTATTACTAATATCACTTAATTTAATTTAACATAATTAATATGAATTAATTATCATTTAATCGTTCATTAATCAAATTCAAAACCAAAAAGAATGCAACCACCCCAAAACCAAAAGAAAAAGAAAAAAGTGTAACGCTGTTGCTGGTTGCAGCGCCACGACTTTGTGACACGAGCGCCATGGTGGTGCTGCTACAACTTAGCAACACGCACAACCGTGCCCGACCATGAAAAATAATGGAATAAAAACCCCAAACTTATATTTAATCACACCAATATGCGTAGGGATGAAAACTAGGGATAGATGTTATTATGCATCAAAACATTCTAAATTGCATCCTATATGCATGAAACATGATGAACAAAAGAGGACAGAAAAGCACTTACAAAGATGGAGCATATAAAAAGAATACGGAAGAGGAAAAATGAGAGGGCTTGAAGGATTATAATGACAAAGGAGACGGGGGAAAATACATAGAACTAATGTTCGAGCGCGGGATCGTCCGCCCCTGTGGACCGCGGTTTTTATGATTCGATCCGGGTTGGAAGGGTTCGGTGGGACTAAGGTGCCCTTGTCGCGCAAAGAGATAGTGCGATAATATAAAATAATGCAAATGATATCACAAGCACCAAAATGACATGCAGAAAATTTTTTACGTGGTTCCCTAAGGTTGAATTTGAATCCTTAAGTCAGTCCACGATGAGATTAATACTCACAATCCACTATTTCTCCTTTGATTTTACAAGTTATACAAAATAGTGAATTTTTACTGCATTTAAAGCAATTTGCATGAGATCTTTGATTCCAATGCCATGGTTTGTCCTAATCTAGTCTTCAAATCCTCAAAATAAACCTACCACCGTGTTCGAAGTATCCAAAAATTGTGCGGTAGCAAATTTCACCTCGATCCGAGGTGTAGAAGGCCTTCAAATTATTCATGAATTTTTGATAAACTGAACCAAACCGCTTTGGGTTGGTTCAAACCAAATAAATGCTGGACCAGACCGGATGGTGCATTAAGGCTCTCTTTTCCCTCTGGGTGCACCAGTCTGCTAGTGGTGCACGATGTGCCAATTCAAATCCGGGTCATAGATGGGTCACGGATGCGGTTGCGGGTCTTAGTTCAACAAGTAATGACCAATATCAACAATAAACGGGCTAGCACATAATGAAGACCCGTTCCTAAGTCGGCAAACAATCATCAATGTGGACATCCAATGATGGTCTTGGACCCAATTATCTTTCCAACCCTTTCTCTTCTCTGTTTTTTCGCAGCAACACCGTTGCGAGTGTGTCTCTTCCTCAATTTTTCCCTTCGATTGTAGCGATCAAATCCAGTGGGACTCGACTCAGGTTTGTAGATCTTCTTGCTAGATTTAATTTGGACACCACAATGCAGCTGGGAACGACCGGCGTTTGTCGTAAAACTGCCATGAAATCAGCTCTCAGCGGCTATTTTCTGCTGCTAACTTCTTTGTTTTTCAGCTTATCCAATCAACAAGTTGTTGACTTTTTTCCGACAACAGGGGAGATTTAATCTGGTGGGAATCGACTTATGCTTGTATATCACTTTGCCATCTTAACGTTTGTCACTACTTCGGGGCCGGGAACGACCGGCGTTAGTTAGAAAACTACCGCGAAATCAGCTCTCTGATGCTGTTTCTGCTCTGTTACTGTCTTTTTTCCTGGACGGATGGGTCTTTTACTGGATTTTTACCGAAGACTGTAGCGACAGAATCCGGTAGGAATTGACTTAGACTTGTAGAGAACTTTGCTAACTTCACTTTGGTCACCATCTTGGAACTAGGAGTGACTGGCTTTGGTCAGAAAATAATCCGCGAATCCTGATCTCCGCTAATATTTTCTATAATGTTCCTGATCTTTTCCTTGTCCGATGGGTCACTTACTGGATTTTTTTCGAAGACTGTAGCAATGGAATCCGGCAGGAATCGACTCAGACTTTGTAGAACACTTTACTAAATTTACTTCGGTCACCATCTTCGAGTCAGGAACGACCGGCGTTGGTTGGAAAATATCCACGAATGCTGATCTCTACTGCTGTTTTCTACTCTTGTTCGTGATTAGATGGGCTACTTATCGAATTTTCTCTGGCAACCACATTGGCTTACTCTGATGGAACTCCACCCAAATCCAAATATTACTTCTCCAGATTTACTTTGGTCACCAATTCGGGGCCAGGAATGACTAGCGTTAGTCAGCAAACTGCTATGAAATCACCTCTCTGTGGCTGTTTTTTGCTGCTGTTTTCTGTGACCGGCGATTCCTTTCCCAACGGTGGCGATCAGCACTACATCCTAGACAATGCTCCGTGAAACAGCAATGAGGAAAAGGGTCTCTTCTGCATGATAGACAACCAGAAGGGCCATGGCAGGCTTTTTGTTTCTTCAATAATCAAACTTCGGTGGAGTTAGGCTCCAAATTGTTCCTTCAAGGCAGCCGCAACAAGGCTAAGGCATCATGATGGCAGACCTCCAAATCTCTTGGGCGCGTCCTACCGGTGACGGGATCAGCAACTTTTCATGGATCTCTTCTCTGACGACTCAGCAGTAGATGACGGTGGCAAAGCTTCAAACTTCTGTGTTCCAAGCAGCACATGCTTTAGCATCCATGGTGGCAGCGGCAATGTGCAGTAAAACCACACGACTCTAACGATCCAACAACTCCTCCACTTCTTTGCAATAAGATGACCTTCTTAGCAACTAGGTGGACAGCTTTTCCTCAGTGGCAATGTTTCATAACGAGGTAGCAAGGGCAGCAATCAGGCTTCATGGCAACAAGGCTTTGGATAGATCGGCTGCAGCAACGACTCTCAGCAATAGGGTAGCTGGGGGCACTTCTTGATGGGTTTGCTAGGGGGTCGCCAGAGATGGATCTCTGGTGAGGAGCTCCTTCCCTTCTCTCTGCTTCTTCTTCCGTCTCTTTCCTTCAATTCAACGAGCCCCCTTATAGTACGTCGGGGTCTATTTTTTATAGAATACTTAAGGCTTCTTCTGTTCCGTGATTACGGGCGTGCCATCATCACCCGCCCTTATTTTCCTCGAAAATACCCTCTGGCAGTTTTTGGAACTGTCAAGACTTTTTCTCCGAAGTGTAGAAATCATGTAAGTGGATAAAAACAAATCTCAGCAATTATCTAGATAAATAAAAATTCTAAAATGAGTAATGTAACCTGATAAATACAATTTAAAAAAGTATCCACATGACCGGATAAATCGGTCCAAACATTAGCCCCCTTGCCGATTATTCGCAAACTTAAAAAGAAGAATCGGCAAAATATAATCTGCTCATCTCATCATTTTTTCTTCTTTTTTTTCTTTCTCTTTTTTTTTTCCTTTTTCTATTTTTTCTTTTTTTTTGTATTTCCTCTTTTTTTTTTTTTTGTAGAACAATAGTTTGCTCTCAAGCTAGGTTGACCCCTCCTGGGTCACTATGTGATAACTGCCCATTATTTTGATTTAGGAGAGTGACTTCTTTGCTCGATAACCATGGTCTCTAAACGCATATTTCTTTCTTTTTACTTTGTAGATTTGTGTAGCAAAGGAGGAATGACAATTTCGTTTTTACTCTCAGTTTTGACTTCTCTTTTTTAGCATCTAGCTTCCCTGGTAAGAAGATCTCATGATGTCTTCTTTTCCTTCTATGATATGGAGGAGACCTTGTTCTTTTGTGATGCCTCGTACTATTTGAGCTGTTGACTTCTCTTTTAAACCTTTTAATAGAAGTACTTTCAGTTTACGCCCCCAACTTCTTGTCCAATGTCAAGTTGGATGGTGATCTTGATTTCTTTGGTAATACAAAGAAATGAAGGCAAGAAGTTGATCTTGTGTTTGTGTTGAACTCTTCTTGCTCTTTGATTATATTTGCCAAGTCTTCATTGCTAGCAATTGTGATAGGGTACTTCAAGCTTTCACCCGGTAGCTGACACTTGATCTGAAAAGGGCTGCTAGTATAAAATGTACTCTTGATTCGGGTAACAAGACTTGAATAAGGACAATCATATTCACTACAACAAATCGTGTGTTTCTTCTAATGTAATGTCTCTTCCTTCCTATGATCACTATTTTTCTGCCGTAACTGCAAATCAGGCAAAGTTTTGTTTTTCCATATTGCATTGAATCTTTCAACTTAATTTCTTGAATCGAAGTTGTTTGAACAACAAGCTGATCTTTTATCTTTTCTTTATCGAGCTCTTTTCCTTCGCAAAGTCTTATTTTTTGATCTACTTGAACTTCAAACTCATGCATCATTGGAGATGTAGGGAACCCTTTCTTCACTTGAAACAGGTGGCATTTCCATGTCTTTAATCTTAACCAATGGGGCATCCATTTTCTCATTTTCCCTTCCTTCATCTAGCTTTTCCTTTCTCTTTTGAGACTTCATTAGTGAAGATGAGTGGATCACTGTCATCACATTGGCAGTTGAACTTTTGTACTTTATATCACCTTTGTCAAGCAACTCTTGGATATTCTCCATCACATCTCGACATTGCACCGTAGAATGACCTAATCTCTGGTGAAATCGACAAAAAATTTCCTTCTTTTCATCTTCTGGCTTTGGCAAATTTTTTGGGGTCCATGGTGTGATCTTTCCTTTTCTCTTCAATGCGTCAAACCATCGCTCAATATCTCTAGTGTTAATCTTTAATATTTCTCCATTCACGTCGTTGTCAAGACTCTCGAGGTATATATCTTGGATTTTCACTTTCATTCTTAGTCCTTACTTGCCACTCATGATCCATGTGACCAAGCTTTGTGACTGCATTGCTTGGTGCTCCTTTATTCTTTGTTGAAGCTTAAATTCAATTGAGTTCATATATCAGCACCCTTTCAAAGTGTTCTTCAAATGTGTTACATTGTGCACCACTCAGGAACCAAGTTGCTGATCTAGCATTCATCGCGAAAATCTTTACAAGCTCCTTGATCTCTAGAGTCTCTTTCATTTGGGATGAGAGACTTCTGAATCTTTTTATATATGTAGCAAATTCTTCACCCGGTTTTCTTTGACATTGCCTTAAATGCTCAATCTTTATCGGGATATCCATTGGCTGAAAATGAGCTGTCGATGAGTTCCTCCCATGATCTAATCGATCTGGGTGGGTGATTGTTGAACCATCTAAGTGCATTATCATTGAGAGAAGCTTGGAATTGTTGTAACTTTAACTTTCCATCTGTCGGCATTGCTCCGCATTCAATCTCGAATATTGTGATATGATCTTTAGGGTTTCCATTTCCATCAAACTTTGTGAAGGTTGGGCACTTGTACTTCTCATGAAAAACCTCTATGTGGACTTCCTCAACTAATGGTTGAAGATGCTTTGTCGTTTCAGGTGATTCTTTACCTTTCTTTCCAATCAATGTTGTCATATGTGCGGCTTGTGCACCAATTTCTGCTTTCAACTCTTCAAAACGGGAATCTTGAACTGATACAACTGGTTTAAATGGTGCTACTAGAACGGTTGTAGGATAGACTGATGGGGGATAATTAACTAGAAGTGGAGCTAGTGTGACAGGAATTGACGATTGAACCATTGAAACCAAAGGCGGTGCCGTTGGGATGGGTACCGTGGTGGTAATTTGTGGCAGAAATGCCATTAAAGCTGAATATTGGGGGAAGGCAGGGTTGTACCATGGGTATGGGTACGATGGCTGGTAGTAAGGTGGTTGTGGAAACCATGTTTGTAATAACCCGCCATTTTTCACAATAATGTGGGCTTAGCTGGTCAGGCGTTACTTAAAATTAAGCCAAACCAACCCTATAACAACCAACCCTAACCGGACCGGATATTACTTCTATGTTACATGATTTCTATTAAAGCCATAAGTATAACTCATTCAAAGTAAACTATGTTTTAGACAGACATAATAATAATCGTCCCACAGTCTTGGACTGTTTCCTATAGCCACATTTATAACTCAAATAAAATAAAAAGGAAATCCAATGCATTATCATTTTCTTCGAACCTTGGTTCGTAAAAGATCCACGAACCCCGCTCTCAACCTTGGTTTGTAAAATTAGAATTGTCTCCGACCAACAATCCCACGACTGCGATCAACAATCCTAGTATGAACGAAGACATAAAATTATACATGAGTATAATTTTATTCATGTAGAAAATGCATTCAACTACATGACTAATAAATTATCAATTTTTGACAATAAAAAATATGTCATGTTGAACATCATAAATTATTTAATTTTCAACAATTCTAGTGATGTAATTAATTATTCATGTGATATAATCATTTAAGTCATTCTTCACATTTTAAATTAATTATCCCAATTATAATCCTCACTAAAATAATTATTAATTTATAACCAATAATTAATTACTATTATTGGTATATTCTTTAACTGATTTCTATTATCTTAATTTAATGATATCACTAATATAATTATTTGTAATTTATTTAATTCAATACTGTTCCACCCTTCATTATTTAATTATGCTATTTCATTATTTTCTACACAATTGTATTTTATTACCCCATTTTCTACCATGCTAATTCGTTATTAAAATAATCTTTTTATTTACCAAATATTAATTTAATATGGTAAAGGTGAAGTCTTTATTTTATTTATCCCTTATAACCCTCCGATTTAATTTAATCGTTTGTAATAAGCCGATTAATTATTTATCCTTTATCATGACCGTAATTTTATTAATTATGGTAATTTTGTGTAATAATTTATTAACTTATTATTTTAGCCACTTAACTCATATCCCATTAAATTAATTATTTTTAAGGTTTCAATATGAGTTGGAATTATTTTTTTAACTCGACCCGTATCGAGTCAACCCATATTTACAAGTTTGCCATCTTCTTCTTCCTCGACGTTTTTTCTTCTCCGCACCTTCATCTTGGCACCAAAACGAGCACCGTCATCTTCTTCTGTAACCCAAAACCAGACTACAACTTTTATTTACTCCGGCAATCCAATTGGAACCCCAAAGATCCAAGCTTTATCGCAGCTACTCAATGGGAATCTGGATTGCACCCTTCATGGCGACCGA
>JAVDBV010075927.1:0-13933 GCA_032619315.1 Piper longum
AAATAAGAGAATGAGTGGTACGGAGATATGTATGGACCGTGCTAGTACTCCTTCAAACCATGAGGTAGTGCGGGTGTATGATGGTACTGCGTAATGCAGAACATTTCCGGAATATGTGGCACTAACATAATTGTTCCTTTTGCCATTTGAGTACAGTGGCGGGTGATATGGAAGGTGTGAGGGCATAAGTGCTGTATGTATGTATGATTATGTTTATGAGCCGTGCATGCGAGCCGGCATTTGTTTAAGTATGTTTGCTTACTGCCCTGTGTGAGGCATTCTTGAAGTTTCATATGTTTTCGTGGGTAATGGAATACCCATTTGCCAGATTGTATTAGTTATTTTCGGACCAGTAACATTCGTTACTGACAGTTTTCTTATAATATATGTAGGTCTCGTAAATCCTGTATCGACTTTGGCGGAAGGACAGATAAATCCTACACACACTTGAGCTCAACATGGGATTTTCTTTCTTACATTTATTTATATTTGATGTATTTTGATGTTTATTTAACAATGTCTTCCATTCTCATAACACCAAGAGTGTTATTTCGATCTATTTTATGGATCGAGTCTCACTGACTAATAATATTAAACATGTCTCGACTCGATCGTAACATTTCTGATCCGGTTCTTAAGTGAACCGAAATTGGGGTGTTACATCCATGAAGTTTACACACAAACAAGCATAAGAGAGTACATCTTAGAGATGTCAAATATTGCTTCAAAACTAAAAACACTAAAGTTAGAGCTATTTGAGGATTTACTCGTTAATTTAATTTAATTTCTCTTCTAGTACAATTTAGTCAATTCAAAGTCAGTTACAACTGCCAAAGGGACTAGTAGACTCTTAATGAGCTCATTTCTTATTGTGTCCAAGAAGAATAAAGGTTGAAGCAATAACAAGCTGAAAGTGCTCACTTCGCTAGTACCTATCAGAACAAAAATAAAAAAAGAAAGAGAGCTAAGGAAGCCGGTAATGGTTCTCACAAGCAAGAGGAAAAGAAAGAAAATCATGCTTCTTGTTGTTTCTTTTGTGGTAAACCTGGACATATGAAGAAGGAATGCAGTAAGTGTCACACTTGGCATGCAAAGAAAGGTCCATTTCTTAATTTTGTTTCTTCTAATGTTAATTTAGGTTCAGTGCCAATACACATTTGGTGGTTAGATTCGGGTGCTACTACTCATATAAGTGTGTCAATGCAGGGTTGTCTAAGTTGCCAAAAGCTAAATAATGCTAAAAGATTCATCTATGTGGGTAGTGGCACATCAATTGTAGTTGAAGCAATAGGGACTTTTAGATTATTATTAAAGACAAGATATTATTTAGATTTGAAAGAGGTGAAATTTGGTTTCTATTACTATGTTGAACAAATTTGGATACTCTAGTTCATTTATGAATAAGAAGTTTAGTCTTTTTTCTAAATTCATTGTGGGTACAGGCTCTTTGTCTTTTTATGATAATCTATATTTACTTGATACTATTGCATCCTTTAATGAAAATTTGCATGTGGGTTTACATGGTACAAAAAAAAAATTAACAAATGAGAATTCTGTTTTACTCTGGCACAGGCTTTTAAGACATATTTCTAAACAAAGAATCAAACGACTTATGTCATTGAACTTATTGATTCTCTTAACTTATCAGATTTTCAAGTCTATGTGAATGCATTAAGGGAAAACAAACAAATATAAGGCAATTATGTGCTAATAGATCTTCAAACGTCTTAGAACTAATACATACAGACATTTGTGGGCTATTTCCTATGACTTTTAGGAATGGTCGAGAATATTTTATTACGTTTATAGACGATTATTCTTGTTATGGTTACCTTTATCTCATTCATGAGAAGTCTCAAGCATTGAAAGTGTTTAAGGCATATAAGGCTGCAGTTGAGAACCAACTTAACAAAACTATTAAGGCTATCAGATTTGACCGTGGTGGTGAATACAATAGTGGATATGATGGATGAGATGTACAAAATCCATGACCATTTGCCAAATTCCTAGAAGAGTATGGAATCGTCCCATAATACACAATGCTAGGTACTCCTAGCATGAATGGTGTTGTTGAGAGACGAAACCGAATATTAAAACACATCGTGAGAAGTATGATTTCTCATAGGGCTACTAATTGAGCAAGTCGGATCATGAGCATTTGGAGTTTGGTTTGGCTCGACTTGACTCAAAACTCTACATTTAAATGCTCGAGCTCGAACTTAACTCGAACTCGTATCCTACAAATCGAGTTTGAGCAAGATAGTGTTCAACTCGATTCGACTAGGTTATAACTCGAGCTCGACACGAAATCGACTCGTAGCTCGACTCGAACTCAACTCAATAATATAATATAATAATAGACATAATATCACTTGCCTACTCAAAATACATTTAAAATTATAGATAAATCTTATTATTAATATAAATTCTAAGAAATAAGTTTACTATAATAAAAGAACAAAAACCAATTTTAATAAACATGAGTTTGTTACCTACAGAAAATCTCTACCACAACAATTTAATTGTTTATCATGGCTTAATTAACTAAAATCGTAAGGTTAACAAAATATACATGCTAAGACTTACATCAGTGACAGAACATCAAAAACATGGATAAGATAGCTAAAAGATTTACAGTTAATTACAAATAAAAATACATATATAAAAAAATCATACCTATAATCAAAGTTTTACAATAGCAAACCAGTCGGTTGAATGATCGGTTTGAGTCAAATCCGTTTCATGAACCGCGTGCTAACCAGAGGCCAGCTGTTAGTTAT
Organism: Piper longum; assembly: GCA_032619315.1. Classification (NCBI taxonomy): domain Eukaryota; kingdom Viridiplantae; phylum Streptophyta; class Magnoliopsida; order Piperales; family Piperaceae; genus Piper; species Piper longum. Next base: position 2,781 of record JAVDBV010075927.1, read on the forward strand.
GAATGATGAGGGTCAAGTGTACCTAAGTATATGATGATAACATTAGAAAGATGATGAGAAATGAGTTGTTAGAGTATATGAAAATACGTAGTATGTTTTTTTATGTATTTGATCTTAGAATTATTTTTAGACTGAATAATGCATTAGGACATGTTATAGGGTAGTTTGGGTGGGTTATTAGTTATAGAATATGTCATTGTGGTGTTTTGCTGAGTTGGGGACGAATCAACTTTTATTTACAATATCACCACCGACCCATTGCTTCCCCCCCCCAAACGCTTCTCATTCGCCCAAACCCTTGACGCCGCCCTCCTTCTCCATCGTCAATGCTACCTCCGGCCGCCACACTATAGCCTATCGACGCCAGCGGTCACCGCCAGAACATCGCCGACCATTTACCCGTCATCTAGTCATTGCCCGGCCTCCATGATGTGACGAAGCTGCTGGGACCATGCCTCACTCCCATTGCCGATCCCGCCACCTATGACCATCGCCACCGCCATGCCATCGCCACCTCAACATTGTTGACCCTCCCGCAACCTTCCCCGACTAGAGTGGAGCCTAACGCTGCCCATCCCATTAGGATCTTATCACCCCACCACCAACTGCCCCGATTTTGGCCCTTTTTTCGGTGAACAACCACCTCTTCTGACCTTGTCGACACCGTAGACACCTCGAGCTCGCCGAGCCGGCGCCAACAGCACCCCATATGAACACCATCCCGGCGGTAGCTGTCGTTGGCAACAGTTGCTGGAAATCCACCAAAACTATGATAGACTATTTTGTTGATAGAATATTTTATTCTTTTTTAATCTTTATAAATGTATATATTTTCCAAAATGAATCAATTTCAAGCTGACAAATAAGATATATCAAGCACACAAACAAGCTAGTATCGAGCTCACAAACGAGCTAGTTTCTAAGCTCCCAAATGAACGAGCCGGTTTTGATCTCTTAGAATTTGATAGTTTAAGTATATTTGAACTCGAGTCGAGCTCGAATAGTATTATAAATATTTGAGTCGATCTCAAGTCTAATTCGAATGAACTTCGAGCTATTTAAGTCAAGTTCGAGCATAAAGTGATTTCAGCTCGCTCGCTCGCTCGTTTAGCAGCCCTAATTGCTCATACTACTTTACCTGAATCACTATGGGGTGAGGCGCTAAAGACAACAGTATATCTTTTTAATAGAGCACTAATAAAGGCAACAGTTAGGACCCCTTATGAATTGTCTACTAGAAAAAAACCCAGTATTAAGCATTTACACATTTGGGGTTGTCTAGCTGAAGCAAGGCCTTATAGGCCAAATGAAAGGAAACTGGACTAAAAAATAGTTAGCAGCTATTTTGTTACGTACTCTGAATGACCTAGAGGGTATAAGTTTTATGATCCCAGAACAAGGTCATTCTTTGAGACAAGAAATGTTTCGTTCTTTGAGGTTATGTTTGGAGGGGAAATGAAGTTAGAGGCTTTGTCTTTGAAGAAGAATTTGTTTCTCATCAAATTTTTGTTCTTGACAATAATCAGGATCATATTCCTGATGTTGTTCAACAAACAATACTAGAACAACAAGACAATGTTGAGAAATTTCCTAATCACAATCATCAAGTTATACCTAAAGAGCAAACTCAACAGCCTCAACAGCAAATGCCATTGAGGAGATCCACAAGAGAAAAGAGAAATGTAATTTCAACTGATTATATCATTTTTCTCTAAGAACATAAGGATAACATTGGAATGGTGAAAGATAATCCAATCAACTTTCATCAAGCCATGATAAGCTCTAATTCTCAAAAGTGGATTGATCTCATGGACAAAAAGATGATGTCCATGAAAGCTAACGGCATTTGGGATATTATCTCATTGTTTGAAAGTGCGAAACCTATTGGTTGTAAATGGATATTTAAAACTAAAATGGATTCAAAAAGTGATACAGAAAGATATAAGGCTTGTCTTGTTGCGAAGGGCTTTACTCAAAAGGAAGGCATCGATTATAATGAGACTTTATCTACAGTTTTATCAAAGGGCTCATTTAGAATAATTATGGCATTAGTGGCACATTTTGATCTCGAGTTATATCAGATGAATGTAAGGACCTCGTTTCTAAATGGTGACATTAATGAAACAATTTATATGGTGCAACCAGAAAACTTTGTATCGGGAGATTCAAAGAATATGGTTTGTAAATTAAAAAAATTCATCTATGGACTTAGGCAGGCTTCTCGTGATGGTATCACAAATTTCATCAAGTTATTCTCTTATTCGGTTTTTGAGATGAACAAAACATTACCTGCCTACATATCAAAAGTCAGATCAACTTGAGATCATTGGGTATTCTGATTTCGATTTTGCTGGATGTCAAGATAGTCATTGATTCACTTCTGGCTATGTCTACCTATTTGTTGGAGGAGCTATTTCATGGAGGAGTGCTAAGCAGACACTCATAGCTTCTTCCACCATGGCAACTGAATTCATAGCTTGTTATGAGGCATCCAATCATGGAATATGGTTGCAAAATTTTGTCACAGGGCTACGCATTGTTAGAAATATTGAAAGACCACTGAAGTTATTTTGTGACAATCAGCCTACAATATTATATTCAAATAATAATAGGAACTCATCTAAATCAAAACATATAGAGATCAAGTTCCTTATCGTGAAAAAAAGAGCTCAAAATGGTAAAGTTTCTATAGAGCATATTGAGACAAATTCTATGGTTATGGATCCGCTTACTAAAAGTTTATTGCCCAAGGTCATTCATGAGCATGTCACTCATTTGAGTGTTGTATCATTTGATGATATGTTACTTTAGTGAGAGTTTGATTTTTTTTTATGTGAATTGCAGTATTTGGTTTATTTTTCACTCTATTTTGGTAATCTCATAAAGTTGGACCAATTAAAAATAGGCATGGTTAGATCAAATTAGATGTAATTTTCATGCTACACATCCATACTTGATCTATGTCATTTAATTATGTTGATATATGTGACCATGAATGGTAATAAAAATATGTAAAGATATATGTAACAAAAATCGCCTTGATCCTATATTGACATAATTAATGTATGAGATTGTTATTTTTTAAAATAATAGCATATGTGGGAAACTGTTGGATGGTGATATACAGTTATCTTTATATAAATAGTCTAAGTGGGAAATTGTTGGATTGTGCACGTATATATTAATTGTATCATATGCTATTATTAAGGTTTAGCCTAAATTAAACTATTTTATTAAAGTTAAGATTAATGGGTCATTAATATTTAAAATAAGTATGAATAAATATGTGTAGATACTATTTTCGTAATCTCTAATTTATGATGGGTTAAATTGGAAAAAATAAAGATAATTCGGTTATGATAAGGATAAATATGGTTATGGTCCCCAAATTCGCCTATAATTTTTCTTTCTCGTATCCTATTATCCAGAAACTCTGATTTTTAGAGAACCGCGCTGAATTTGGAAGATCAAAATCTTAAAAAATAAAGAATCATTTTGCTTTAATTAATTCAGATATGTTTCCGTTATCAAATTCTATTTTCTCGTTGATTTAATATGAAAAAGAACATGAAGAATAAGGTTTTATCGTGTTGTTATTTTTTCTGTATAATTTCTTTAAGATAAATATACAACTTGGTCTATTTGGTTAAGTGTAATATACAACAATTCCTACTCAGAAATCAGACACAAAATGAAGATATACAAATAACATCTAATTTTGATAGCATCCCATAAATATTACCAAAGAAATATATTACTAATTGATTTATAAAGGACATGTTCAGTAATCACTAGGCTTCAAATGCCACAACTCCAACCTATAATTAGAGGATAAGAGATGTGCATAGTTAAAAGACGAAAGCAATTTTATGTTTTATCATAGAATAATAAGCATTGTAAGATTAATAGTGTGTCATGTTTCCATTTGAAACTAACAAATTTCTTTTATAGCAGTTTATAATGAACCAACTTCAGCATTAATATTTTGACAATCAGCAAATCTGTGTTGCTATTCTACAACTTAAAATAGGATTTGATGAGAAAAATGTCAAAATTTCATATCATTTTGTGTCTTTCATGCATTGGGAATAACATCCAACCGTTAAAACATGTCACTTTACTTTCAGATGTGTGCTGTGTCTTCCACATCATTTTCTTCCACCTTATCCGCAAGAGAGGTTGGGGGCAAGGATCCTAACCCTAAACCCTATTGAGTGATTGATTTAAATAAAAAGGAAACCAAGGCATAATTTCATACTACGACACCACCTAACATGAGAACAATTAACATACAGATTAGAGCCACCACAAGAACAACACAAACAACCACAAAGCATTTCCAACTTTTATATGTTCTTAGAAAAAAGATTTGAACTTATGAGCGTTTAGAGAAATGAACAAATCCAATAGTATAACTTTTCATGGATAGTGAAACGTTTTCAACCTGGATTAAAACAATTTCAAAGCAATTAACATAGAATAATAGTGCATATCGCATTACTTATTCTACAGGATCTTAGATGAGCCTGCTTATGCACAACATTTTCTGGGTGTACATCTAACATGTTCATCTACGTCTTTCCTAAAGTGTTAATAAAACATATAAATTGTGCAAATCTTGAGTCCCTTAAACAAGTAAAGAAATTTTTTTTTAAAAAAAGGTCCTTACCTTCCCAAACTTTTCAAACAAGTTTTTCAAGTAGTCTTCAATAGCACTTACCAGAAGATTTCCAACAAAATCAACTTTAATCTGAATAACAATAATGGATATAAAAAATTTACACAAGGACATTGACTGCAATAAAATATAGCCAACATAACTGCCTTTTATGAATTTCCACATTAAAAAGACCTCACAGCAGCTAGCTCTTCAGGATCAATATTAAAATCATCCTCAAACTACTCCACAACAGGATGTTGACTACCAAGCAAGAAATTCGGTTTAGACCCTAAGCAGAATGCCCGCGCTGCTGCCTGTAATGGATTCTGATTTTGTTATAATCACCAAAAGGTTGAACTGATATTGCTGTTGATATAATAAAAGATTTCCAACTAGATATTGCAGGTTGGGATTTTTTAATTCACAAGGTGGTATGAATATAATGAGAAGAGAAGGGAGAGAGGGTATTATTGTAATTGTTTGTGTTTGAATGAGATGGGCTGGTGGGATAAAACAGAGCATGGGCTCGTGGTGAAGTGGGGATAAAAACAGAGCATGGGCTGGTTGTGAACGCATCATTTGATTGTGAATAAAAATTGCACTTTGCTTTCGTTGTTTTTGTTGGGATTCTCTTCGATCTTTCATGAAGAACCAGAAGGGAGCAGGACATCTTCCTCCCTTGTTTTCGATCAATCGAAGGTGCCTAATTCCATTCGAGTTCATCTTCACCATGGCGTCATTGAAGCAGAGTGGGAATCAGAGCAAGGGAAAAGAAGCCCTCTTCGATGCTGGCGACGAAAAACATTCCAGATTGGTATCAGAGCCAGGCGAGGGGGGTGCGAATCTTTTATCCAATTCTGAAGAATTATCTCACATCAGAAAGGTACAAGATCATCTACACTCTACTTTTGCTGATATTTCTACAAAATTTGAGTTGTTGTTACAATCTAAAATGGAGAATGTCGGGAATAGAGGGCATTTTTATCATAGAGAGGGGATTGGTATTTCACATGTTAGGGTTTCTGCAAATGGGGTAGATGCCAATGATCAATTATAGGGAACCTGTAAAAATTTTGATGTCTTCTTGTAGTAGACATCAGCAGGGATTACCCAAATTTGGGTGGAGCTTGTTCAATAGAATTTCCAAGAGGGATTTCTGCATGTTGTTCCGAATGAAAATTGCTTGAAGGGATTCAAGATGAGTTTCCCTAATTGATGGATCAAAGGATCTCATTTCTTGATTTGGTAGAGCCGAAAAATTCTTTAAATTATATAGAATCAGTGAGAATTTACAAGTCAAGTTGGCAAGTTTCCACTTGGAAGATAATGTTCAAATTTGGTTTGATATGTTGCAAGAGCACCATGGGGTACCTAGTTGGACAAAATTAAAAGAAGCCATAAATCTACAGTTTGGGCCATTGGAGTATGAACATTTCTATGGTGATCTTACCAAGTTAATTCATGACTCGTCACTGCAAGATTATACAGTCATGTTCAATCGGTTAGCAACAAGGGCTAGTCATATGACAGAAAAATAGAAGGTCAGTAGTTACACTTGTGGTCTCAAGTCACAGCTGTGCATGGAGGTGAAAGCAAGAAAACTGGAGACTTTGTTAGATGCATAAGGACTAGCTCGACACTTAGAGTATCATGTGAACCAGAAATCACAATCATATGGAAGACAAATGAGAGGGAATTATCAATCACAGCTAGTTCCTCTCAAAAGGAAACAATTATGTTATTAGCAAAAGTGAAGCAATTGTGGCTACAGATTTTAAACCTAAAGAGACAACTACAGGAAGGAAGTTCAGTGTCAAACTGTTGCAAGAAAGGAATGAGGCTGGTTTATGTTTCAGATGTGATGAGAAGTTTTTCCTGGACACAAATGCAAGAGGCTATTCACCATTGAAGTAGTAAGGGACGAAAACCTATCAGAGCAAGAAGAGAGTGAACAAGAACGGGATTCCAATATACCCACTGTATCTTTGAATGCATTAACTGGCACCACTACTACCAACACAATGAGAATTTTAGGGAGAGTGGGTGGACATCAAGTGATATTACTGATAGACTCAGAGGGTTCACACAATTTTGTGAATGCAAATCTCATCCAGAAATTGAAGTTACCAGTAGAGAAAAATAATGGTTTGGAGGTTCAGATAGCCAATGGTGAGAAAATAAGTTGTGGGGGCAAATGTGTAGGCATTAGGTTAAATCTTCCTAGATATAGTACTGTTTCAGATTTTTCTATACTTCAGTTAGAGGAGATTGACATTGTGTTAGGCATTCAGTGGCTGAAGACGTTGGGATCAATATTATGGAATTTTGAAACCCTCACAATGTCGTTCACTAAAAATGGAAAAATAGTGGAATTACAAGGTTAGCTTATTCTACCAAGCCAATTGTGTGACAAGAAACAGATAATTCATTCTTTCAAGAAGAGAAAGAAAGGATTACTAATGAATCTACAAGTGTTAAACAATAGTAGCCCAAAGCAACAATTGACCTCGTTATCAACCTTACAAGTTGAACAATTGGACAAGGTGTTACAAGAATTTGGACAGGTATTTTCTATGCCAAAAAGTTTACCTCCACAATGAGCTTATGATCACCATGTGAATTTGAAAGAAGGAACTCTACTTTTGGCTATCAAACCATATAGATATCCTTATTTTCAAAAAAATGAAATAGAGAGACAAGTCAAGGAATTGCTTGAGGCAGGGATAATTCAGCCCACATCAAGTCCATATTCATATCGAGTGTTGTTGGTCAAAAAAGGAGATGGGAGTTGGGGGATGTGCATAGATTATAGAGCTCTCAACAAAGCAATCATTAAGGACAAATTTTCAATCCCCAACATTGATGAACTATTGGATGAATTACATGGAACTGTCTACTTTTCCAAGCTGGATTTAAGATCAAGATATCACCAAATAAGGATGCATGACGCTGATGTACAGAATACAACTTTTCGCACCCATCATGATAACTATGAATTCAAGGTCATGCCTTTTAGATTATCTAATGCACGCTCTATATTTCAAGCTTTGATGAATGTGGTATTAGCTCCGTATCTTAGAAAATTTATATTGGTTTTCTTTGATGATATACTCATTTACACCAAATGTTGGGAAGATCACCTACAACATATTGAAATGACCTTGGGAAAGTTGCTATTACATGAGTTATATGCAAAAAGAGAGAAGTGTTTTTTTGGTTTACATCAAATTCAATATTTGGGTTATGTCATTTCTTTACAATGATAACGTATGGACGAGGAAAAAATATCAGCCATTGTGAATTGGCCCATACCAAAATCAATCAAGAGCATAAATGCTTTCTTGGGATTAGCAAGGTATTATAGAAAATTTATCAAGGGTTTTGGTAATATTGCTACTCCATTGTTTGACTTGCTTAAGAAGGATGTTTATCATTAGGATCGACTAGACAAAGATTCTTTCAATAATCTAAAATAGGCTCTCATGAAGGCTCTTGTCCTTGTTTTGCCTAACTTTACCATGCCATTTGTGGTGGAATGTGATGCTAGATGAATTGGACTAGGAGCTGTTTTGATGTAGCAAGATCATCCAGTTGCTTTCTTTAGCTAGGTTTTGCATGGAATAAATTTGTTGTTATCCACTTATGAGAGGGAGATGATGGCTTTGGTGCTATCTGTCCAAAAGTGGCATCACTACCTTTTGGGAAGGACATTTATAGTTCAAACAGATCACTCAAGTCTAAAGTTTTTATGGGATCAGAAAATTCACACAATAGCTCAACAAAGATGGCTAGTGAAGCTGCTAGGGTACAATTTTGTGATTGAATTCAAGCTTGCAAATGAGAACAAGGTGGCAGATTCATTGTCAAGACAAAGTGATTGTGAAAACTCCACACTCTTAGCAGCAATTTCAATCCCTATACCAAGATGGTTGAATGAAGTTAAATGAGCTTATGCCACAAATTTGCAGTTATCAAATTGGATACAACAGTGTGCAGATAACAAGCTGTCATTAAATTGGTCCTTGCAAGATGGCATTCTTTTTTACAAGAATAGGATCTACTTGAACTCTCAAATGGATCTCATATCCACTATCCTAAAAGAGTTTCATGATGGAACTCATGAGCGAATTCAAAAAACTTTGAGAAGATTACAAATTTGGACTTCAATTAGCATGGATTTCGTTAGTGGATTGCTGAGAAGCAACGCAACAGATGGAATCTTTGTAGTAGTCGACAGACTTTTAAAATATAGCCATTTTATCTATATTGTTCATCCATTCACAGCTCGGATAATCACTCAATTGTTTTTTGAGGAAATTTTTAAGCTCCATGGAATGCCAACTTCCATAGTTTGTTATAGAGACCTAACTTTCACAAGCTCTTTTTGGAATGAGCTGTTCAGATTACAAGGGGTGGCATTTAATTATAGCTCTGCCTACGAACCTCAAATAGATGGCCAAACAGAGGTGATCAACAAAGTTCTCGAGCAATACTTGAGATGTTTTTCAGCAGATAGACCACACACTTGGGCCAAATGGTTGCCTAGGACTGAATTTTGTTACAACACCAGTTTCCAATCAGCAATCCGCATGAGCCCCTTCGAGGTAGTGTACAACATGCCTCCTCCCACAATGCCTTCTTACATTCCGGGCACAGCAAAAACAGGTGAAGTAGATGGACTTCTTTGTCACAGGGATCAGTTACTCCGAGAATTAAGAGAAAATTTAGTAGCTTCACAGCTGAGAATGAACATCATTATGATTTGAGAAGAAGGGATGTTGAGTTTCAGATAGGTCAACAAGTTTATTTGAGGCTACAACCTTACCAACAACATTCTTTGAGAACATAGAAATCCAACAAACTGGCTGCAAAGTTTTATGTCCTGTTTCCTATCATCCAACGCATTGGCCAAGTCGCTTATAAGTTGCAACTTCTTACTGATTCCCTACTTTACAATGTCTTCCATGTCTCTCAATTAAAAGTTTCAGTGGCAATTGATGTTCATGTGCAAACTTCTTTACCATTTGCTGGTCGAATGGAAAAGTGCTCCTTATAAACTGTTAATCTTTTAGTAACCTTGAGGACAAGGTTTTTTTCAAGGGGGAGGGGAGGGTATGTGGCATGAATATAGTGAGAAGAGAAGGGAGAGAGGGTATTATTGTAATTATTTGTGTTTGACTGAGATGGGCTGGCGGGATAAAATAGAGCTTGGGCTCATGGTGAAGGGGGGATAAAAACAGAACATGGGCTGGTTGTGAACACATCGTTTGATTGTGAATAAAAATTGCATTTTGCTTTCGTTATTTTTGTTGGGATTCTCTCCAATCTTTAAGGAAGAACGAGAAGGCAGCAGGACATCTTCCTGCTCCCTTGTTTCCGATCGATCGAAGGTGCCCAATTTCCTTTCCAGTTCGTCTTCACCATGGCGCCATTGAAACAAAGTGGGAAGCAGGGCAAGGGAAAAGAAGCCCTCTTCGATGCTGGCGACGAAAAACATTCCACAAGGTTTAGGAATACATGATATAAAGATATGGATATAACAACATGAAAGGGATGTCAAAATTAACCACATGATTAAAAACTGAGTATCAAGAAAATGATAGCAGCAATTTTTTGATTAATGTGTTTCTTTTCCTCCATAAGAAAAACAAAGGGAAATAGTAGCCACGAAAAGAAGCAAAGTTTAAACGGGCATAGAAAAGCATGTTTCCAGGTCTATCAGACAATCTGCATCCGGGATGTCAAACATAGATGAACAATCTGTATGATTGTGATACTCTCAAGCAGTTATCTATATCTTTCACGGATTTCCTAGGCAGAGATTATTTATTAGCACGAAACATATTTCTCTAAAACGTCTATAAAGACCCGAAAAAAAAAAAAAAAAAATGTTCGACGCGGCAGGATCGATCGTGGGAAAATTTATTTTTTTCATTTTAAACTAATTGTTGTTAGCTGGTTACCCGGTTAAGTGAAAAGTATTTTTAACCGGTTAATTCTTGTTCAATCGGTCAAGTGGACCATACCATTTACCCGTTAACCGGTTAAGTGGAACTATAGCATTTAACCATTTAAGTAGTTAAGTGAACCATGTCAATTACCCGATTACCCATTTAAGGAAAACCCTAGCTTTAAGTGTTATAAAAGAAGGCTAAAGAAGAGGGCTTCATCCTCATTCCTTCTTCCAAATAGGAGCCGCCCTCCTCCTTGCAAGGTAAGATCTCTCCTTCATCTTCTTAGATTTCATGCATACATAGTTTAAAGTTTATAAAAATGTTAATGATCATGGATGATGTTACTACTCCTTTGATTTGCAGTTCAAGTCTGGTCGGACCCGTATCTTGATTAAGAGATCACCAGTTCAAGTCCGGTTGGACTCTTACTCAGATCCAGAGGTCATCGGTTTAAGTCCGGTTGGGCCTTTGTTTAGTGAGAGCTTCCCCACAAACGGGGCGTAGCAATCACCTGAGTGCAGTGATAGCCTCCCCATAAA